>VWYP01017762.1:406133-469165 GCA_013400435.1 Pycnonotus jocosus | reverse complement strand
TTTTCCCAAACATGCTTTTGTTTATCTGTTCTCTTTTGCCAAACTGTTGGCACTCCAATTTCACTGTAGGGTAAAATACATCTTTAATTTCCAAATATTTGATGGTGTTTCTGTATCTTCACTGTGGTGTTTTGTAGCCTTTCATATTGACAGCTCACTGTTTTGTATAAATTAGCAGGGGAAACCTACATACTTTGGCAAGTCAGAGAAAGGTAAATTGTGTTTTGACAGTTGTACAGACTTTGAAAGATGCTTTGGAACATGGTGAATTTTAATGACTGAGATGGTTAAGGCAGCTCATAGCTCAGCTGACTGCTTCAGATTCCATACCTGCAGCCCTTCAAGTACAACTTTATTAGTTTGCAGTTATCTATTGTTTTAAAGTTGCCTCTGCAACTCTATGTGCAGTGTGCAAATTGGGATTTTCTACCTTGGGAAGTAGAAGTAGGGTGATTCCAAATTAGTTTATGTAGCCCTAAAGTTGATTGAGTAACTTTGACTTTTTATATGATTTTGTGGTCTTTCTGATTGTTAGTCTGAATGCATAATATTGTCTGTCTGTGCATATTAAGTCTGAATGCAGACACCAGAGTTAGACTCTCTCTTCAGAAAGAAGAGTCTAACTTACACTATTTCTGTGGCAATTTTTGTATTAATGATGTTTTAAGATAAGTTGCATTTAGGGAAAAGTAGTTGATTAATGGGTGTGAGACATTGCATGAGAACTTAGTGTACGGCCATCCTACTGGTAACACCATGTGCCAATTCTGTATTTTCCATATCTTACTGCTAGGAAAAAAACAGTAGTAATTTATTACTATTCATTACTATTTTTTTTTCTCACTTCCATACGGAAACATTTCTGGTTTTGGTTTCTAGTTAGTGCAGGAAACAGATTCTTTCCCACTAAAATAACTGCTAAATACCTCTGATATCCTAGTATCAGGTCAGTATGCTTAGTTGACTATGACAATAAGGGATAGTTTTCAATCCTATTTGAAAATTTGAGTTTGAGCATTGGCAATCATCTTTGTGGAGGTCCCAAAAGAAGCTGCTCAATTTTTGTTTGCTAATTTTTTCTGTATCATGTTGCATAATGAGGGGTACCTATGATTCATAAAAATGAAGATATAAGCCCTTAATATGTGATTTGTAGTTAATAAAGAAAAAAAAGTCATATATTCTTCTCAGCCCCAAAGCAAAAAGTGTTGTGTAGGCAACAAATGAGGAAAGTGCAGGCAGAGTGAAAATTAGACCAGCTCCCAATAGTTTGCTCATGCTTTTACCAACTTTTTTTTAGCATCTCTAAATTCTAAGTGTGAACATATTTTATTTAAGAATGTGTGACAGAAGGCATAGGCTTTTCTTTCCATTTTCTAGCAACCCACACTTTTTTTTTAAATCTGCTTGTGGATATTACTATAAAGTGTAGTTTCCACAGTAGGAAAGTAATTCCCAGGACTGTTTGAGGGAAGCAGTGGAGAAAGGATCTGGATATATGTATTCCATTTCAGTTGAGTTACTGAGTTTTCCTTCTTGTTTGGCCAAAATAGGTGTCTTTTTTCAGTTCATCAAAGTATCTTTCCTTCATCCCATAATGATCTGAAGGGTGCAATGCTTGGCAGTCAAAGTTACAAGTAACAGCCATGCACTGCCATGTTAACATTTTGGTTTGGTTCAGGAGCTCAGTTTTGGAGTGAAGTCAGGGCATTGAGAGTTGGTCTTTGTTGTGGGGAAAGCTTGAGAGCCCAATTTGAATCAATTTCAGATAACACCAAGTCAAAAGACTTGCATCCAGAGTACTTTCAGCACTTCACCTCCCAGTTCCTGCTCCATCAAGGTGACAAAGTGGAGCTGATCTGAAATAAAACTCCTGAAACATACTGTGTGCCAAATGTTGAGCCCTTAACATCAACCATGTTGCTCCACTCATCCACTTCCAGTGGGCAGCCTGATGAGATAATGTAGGAGTAGCCATGAGGCCGCCTAAGTGGCCTAGAAATAGAGTGAGAAGAGCAATATATATTGAAATTTCTTCTCTAGCTTGGATGAACTCTCTGGAAAAGTTTGCTTTTTCTGGACTTCATGGAGATTTTTGTCAAGTTGTAACAGTGCCTCACTTGGAATACTCCTTTGGCTTTGAGTAACAGTATTTAAATTAAACAAGATCTCTTTTTATTTGGAGTTACTAGGTTGTGAGGTTTCTGGAGCCCCTCTCAGTGAATTTTGGCAGTTGCCAGCTGGCTTCTCCTCCGCGATGATGGATATAATGTGTTTTACTTCTGACTTTTAAAAGTTTATTACTGAATTGAGTAGTTTAAAATTTAACACCATCGCTGCTACAGTAATGCAGATAAAACACCAAAATTCATTATTAATGACCACTTAAGCATAGTTAGCATTTCTCTTGCTGTGATATCAGGTAGGGCTGTCACGCAAAGCCTGCCTTCAGTGCATTCTCACATCAGCTGTTTCAAATCCTTCTGGTTATGAGCTTTGCTTTTTGTTGGTTTTGTGAGTCTGGATACCATTATAAACAAGTGTACTTCTGTTGGGCTCATGACCCCAGTCATAACTGCTGTGACCCTGCTTGGGGGTCGGGACCTCTCACTTGGGATTAGCTGCATTTGGACAATCTCAGAGAGTTGTCCTATGCTAATGCATTGGGGGTAAATGCAAGTAACTGTCAAGAAAGCAATGAAACAGATTAATCATGCAGAGGGCTGCAAAAATAGCAGTAGCTTCTGCATGTTCAATGTCTTAGAAATAAATTTTGTTCCACTCCCCATGGATTATATACCTTTCATTTAAGAATAGAATACCAAGAACCCACGTCGTAAACACATTTATGAAAATACATAAAAATCAACCAGCTCTAATTTCATGCAAGTGCTTTTTTTTATATTTTGGAAAGTAAAATAAAGTTTTTAAAGTGAACATCATGCACACAAGCCATTTCCCCTCACTCTTGCCCAAATTCATTAACCTTTCAAAGACAGGAATTCAGTCTATGTTGAGAACTTGCATCAAAGTTCAGCCTGAAAAGACTTGTTCTATAATCCTTAGACTAGTGATTTGGAATGAAAATAGTGGTGGCACTGCATTTTTATTGTCGTGAGTGTAATTTTTCTCTTTTTGAAGGAACAAACTTGGGTCTATTGTTCCAGCATTTAATTTCTGCCATCATTTCCATACTACAATAATGATTCAGTAAGTACATCTTTCTTGGTATGTGGCTGTAGTTTAGCCCTGTTTCTGGATTAATTTATGCCATACATGCTCAGCTTTTTTTAAGTTAATGAAGCTTTGTTACTTGAGAGAGGAGACTGTCAGTGTCTAAGGAAAAACTGTTCTTCTGAAACAGAAGAATTAACGCTGATCCAGGTTGGTGATGCTGCCTGAATTATTTCATATGCCTGTCTGTGTTAGTGGGAGTCCTGAGCAGGCTTTTCCTTGGCTCTTAGAGATGTGGATGAAGGCCTATGCTTCCTTTTCCAGAGGTGCAGGAAACTGTTCAGTCACCCTGCTCTCCACTGTACCCTGAGACTGACAAAGTATTTTGGAGCTAAAGGCAAGGTTATCATTCCACTCAGCCTTGGATACAGGTGGGTTGATGGCCATCAGCGGCGGTGCTCAACACTGTTGAGTGAAGCAAAGTAACCCGTGAAACCCATCCCATGAAAGCTGAAGTGGCTTTGTAAGACGCAGTTCAGGAGAGTGCTGGGAGACTTTCAAAGATTTTTGGGGCTACTGGTAGGTGAGAGACTAAATATGACCCAGCAATGTGCATTTGCATCAAAGTAAGTGTGGGCAGCAGGGTGAAGGAGAGGATTCTGCCCCTCTGCTCTGGTGAGACCCCACCTGCAGGGCTGCATCCAGCTGTGGAGTCCCAGCACAAGAAGGGCATGGAGCTGTTGGAGCAAGTCCAGAGGAGGCCACCAAGATGATCAGAGAGATGAAACACTTCTCGTACAAGGAAAGGCTGAGAGGATTGGGATTGTTCAGCCTGGAGAAGAGAAGACTTTGGGGTGACCTAGTTGCGCCTTTTCAGTACCTGAAGGGAGCCTACAAAACAGATGGAAAGGGACTTTATGAGAGTAGGTAGCAATAAGACAAGGAAGAATGGATTCAAACTGTAAGAGAGTAAGTTTAGGTTAGATATTAGGAAAAAAACATTTACTATGAAATTGGTGAGACACTGAAATGTTGCCCAGAGAAGCTGTGGATATTCCATCTCTGGAAATGCTCGTGGCCAGGTTGGATGAGACTGAGCAACGTGGTGTTGCTAAAGGTGTCCCTGCCCATGGTAGTGGTGTTGGCATCAGAAGATCTTTAGGATCCCTTCCAACACAAACCATTTTATGATTCTGTGGTCTCTGACTGTATGCAGAGACAGGATGGATGCAGGGATAGTATCTTTTAATTCTTTTGAAGCTCACCTCTGTCAGTAGTATGTTGCATTGCTGTAGTTTCTGTTCAGCTTCTCAAATGAATCAGTGATACTGGCATTCATTGAGGGTTTTCTTTGTGCTTGTTTCTCTGTCAAAGATACCATGCTCAGATGAGGCACCTTCTTCATGCTTTTATAACTTTTTAGTCTTTTCCAAGCTAACTGCTGTAGTGTGCATGCCATTTTGCGTCTGTAGTCTCATCACAGAGATCCACTGACTGGCACTTGAGTTGAGAATTGAGAGATTTTAACAGGTCCAAAACCATCAGGTTTATAGGACTCTACAGTAGTTAAAATATCTCCTTGGAAAAATATTAGCACTTCAAGGATTCCAGTCTTGAGCATTGCTAAGTGTTTGTTGCACAACACATGGGGCTTAGGATGCTATTTATTGAATGTCTTCCTGGGTACTGAATGCTTTGCTTTGGTGCTTGTTTGTTCTATAACTGTCTGATTTCTTAACGTGTTCTAATTTAAAATTGAATTTGTTTGCTAGACTGCCTTTGCAAACCTCTAATCATTTTCATTGTTACCTGTTAAAATTAAGGGACAGTTATAGCTGTGGAGGGGGTAAAAAGTAGCCTGTGTTGTTATGATGTCTATCTCCTGATGTAATCCTGCTAGTATAATTACTCCAGTGATACTGCAGTAAATACTTCAGCTGACAAATGCAGCTGGTCATGGTTAGAGAAGAGGGAACAAGCCTGCTGAGATGCAGCACTGGCCTTACTGGCTTTGCCTTGGATTTATGATAAATGTTATCCTTGGAAGCATAATTCTTATTTCTCTTCTTTCACCAAGCAGAAAATATTTAGCCAAATATCCTTTTATGCCTTGGCAAGTGTTTTACTCACGTTTCTGTGCTTGGAGTAAAATAGCTGCTTGTACCCAAAGCCTCCCTTCTGAGGGAGACCTGCTGAAGGGGCAAAAACCTTTCTCATGCAAGTCACATAGGTACTTTAACACATAACCGCACTGGCTTGTAGGGGTAGGTGTCTTTGGTAGAAGCTAAACAGGAACTATAGTAAATCAGTATATTGCACTAGTAAGAAGTTAATGAATTATAGTTTCTTCTGGTTCTGAGAGACTGTAAATGTTGCATCTTGGTGCACTGAAATGCAATGCCCATGTCTTGGCAGGAAATTTCAACATTCTGATTTTGGGAAGAAACGACATTATTTATTTATTTATTTAATATTTATCTACATGATTTGTGGGCAGTTGTTTTCATGGTGTACTAAGCTTCTGAGCAGACTTTTGGGAATTTAAAGATTGCAGCATTCTTGAAGATATTTAAGAAACACTTTGCTTAGCCCAAGTCTTCTGATAGGTATTCATGGTTGCTAGGTCTGCAAAGCAATTTAAATAGGTAGCCCTCCTCCTAAAAATTTTAGGACCTGTAGGGTTCCCCTGGCATTTGTATAGGCCTTCTGGAAGGGAAAAATATACAGTTTAATTTTTTTTTCAGTTTCTGGCAAATGATCTGCATAAGTGGTTATTGAAAGAGGTGCTGCTAATAGCCTAATGAAATACTGGATAACATTTACTCTCATTCACAAGGAGAGTCAGAGTGTCTATCAAAGCGAATTTTATCTGAGGCTATAATGACAACTTAGACAATTTCAGTCAATGGAACAAGGTGATAGTATGTGTTGATTACACTGCCTGCCTGTGAATAGGTGGTTATTATTTTTTCTAAAGTAACAGCAGTTGGAAAAAATAATGATGTGTGTGGTTTTAAATATGACAGTTAAATATGAAATTGCCTGTAGAATCTGTTGATGTTTCCTCTGTTGCCCTCTGTAAGTCTGTCCTGGTAGAGTTTTAAGAGGATGAAAAATTACTTTATGGACTTAAGGTTCATATTCTGTCTTCTGAGAGCAATTAATGTCTGGAGAGTGAGAAAGGAAGCACATGGCCTTTAATTTTGATAAAAACTTAACCTTGTTTTAAGTAATGCTATTAGCGGGATTTTAGAGACCTGATGTAACTTGAGATAGAGATAGGCATAAAACTTCTTTCTTCCTACCAGCACTTGTCTCAATGAAATAAAATGCTGTAGAGAGACTAAAATAATAAAAACATGGAGATAGATATTTTTCTTGTATTTCCAAAAAAGCTAGAGATTCAAGTGATAAATGTTATTGAGCACTTTCTTCTCTTCACTTGGAAAATATTTTAGGTTGTAAGACAAGGTTTAGTCTATGCCCCATGACAGCAATTGCATTTGTGTGGTATTATGGGAAAAGGTATTGCCTTCCCAGAACCTTAAAATTAAATATAAGAGATAAGAGGCTCTGAGGATGGTCCATTGTGCAGCTTTTGATTTTCAGTCCAAGTTTTGTTTCTCTTTGCTGTGTTGCTGTGCGGAGTATGAACTATTCATTTGTTGACTCTTGCTGTGTTCAGTGGTGATAGCTGCATTTTCCCAGGAGTACCTGTGTGGCCCATCAATATATTTAGAGCCAAACCTCTGGAAATCCCTGAAGGCTAAGACTGGGATTCTTGAGTCTAGTCTGGGAGAAAGTGGAGTATATGCTGCACCTACTGACATGCTCTTTGTGGGGCTTCCCACTTTGTCAGTATTCACACATACGCTGGAGCTTCTGCTGTTTTCACCCTGTCCCACACAATAGCAACCCCAATGGCACCTCATTTCCTGGTGAGCTGGAGACAGGAGAGACTTATAATTGTTGCCAGGACATTGTTAGTGTTGCCAGGAACTGTAATCAAATAAGGTTCAAGGTTTCATACTGATGTGATGGATGCACTGCATGTGGCTTAGATTGAGGGGTGAGGTTGATTTTTGGGCTTGGTTTTCCAAATGTTTCCTCTATTCTTATCAGTGTGGCTTCTCTTGTGCCAGTTCCTTTCCACGTGGACACAGATCCCTTGCTGTTCTGTTGACATTTTCATGATGGGTTGGGTGTGCTCACTAACGAGGAGAGATAAAGCTGGGTGGTGTGTGTTAGTATATTGCTACCAGATGTGACATCCAGCAGCTGCACAATAGCATCCAGAAATCTGAGGGTGGAGTAGAGTATCAAAGGCTCCTCCTTCCCTCTGCCTTTCCTCTGCAGAGCAGCAGCTGGCGGTGTTTGGTGGTTTGTGTGCTGATATGTTTTTCTTTTGTCTTGTTTTGTTTTTGTTGTAATTGGTTATTTCTTCCTCTTTTTTGTTTTAGTTTTGTTTGTGCAAGTCTTTTTACACTGCTTCCCCATCTCCTCCACCCTCCCATACATTAATTTTGGAATATAGGATGGTTGACAGCTCTTCTCTGGTTTTATTCTTTCTCCAAACATCTTAGATGCTGTGGTGTGTAGGTTTGTTTATTTTTGCCTCCATTTGAGGTAACTAAAGTGTTGAGGTAGGAATAGGTGAGTGCTCAAGGTCACAGGAGTGAAAAATTAATGGAACAAGAGGGAAAAGGCTTGGAAAGGTTGATGTACCTGCAGCTCCAAGCTGTCAATGTACTTTAAAGCACCAGAGGCCCTTACTTCTAACTAACAAGATTTGGAAGTGTCAGCCACAGAAATCTGGGCAAATGGCACTTTGTCAGGAACTCTTACAACTTGATAAAAGCTTGGTCATCCTTACAGTAGCAGAGATCCTGAATTTCTCTCCTTAGACTACAGGAGCATGAATATGACCTTGCTGGTCAAATTTAATCACAGTCCTGGAATCAGCATATGTGTGTTTATGTTGTTAATGATGTAAACACAGAGCAGACAACCAAGACACTGGAATTTTATTGTTAGAGGCCCTTATGTTGCAGAAATTCATAGTCAGTCCATTTCCTTAAATAACAAATCAATTTTCTGTTGATGATCTTGGTTTAGATAAAAATATTGCAACATTAGCAAAGGAATAGCCAAGCTTTTAATATAAAACTATGCAATCAGGTAAGAAAAATTTTACTTTTATGTTACAGCTCATTTGAATACTGTTGAATAATTATTATGATTTGTAGAGGGACACTCTAGACCTTTTATAATAAGAAAAATAATGCAAAGTTGGAATGCCTTTATTGCACAACTTGTTCAAAGTGCAGTGTGGTATCAAAGCAAGAATCTTAGCTGTAAGATCTCATTCCATTGCAATGACAAAAGAATTCATAGTCACAGGTCTTTAATTAGCCATAGGGGTGTCAGTCTGTGTTCAGGGACATGTATTCACAACTGGTTTGTCCACTTGAGTTTCTGTATTAACTCAAATGTAGTGTTTTGTTTTGGAATTTATATCTAAGATTGTTTTTAAGTAAAAGTTAATTGCTAAAAATAACCATACAACTGCTTCCTCTTCACTTTATAATTTTCCCCACATTAAGTAGTACCAACTCAGAAAATGGGGTAGCAAGTCTGTTCTAAGGTGATGTAGACAAGTCTGGGTTTAAAAAAACCTCACAACACCCCAGAAATCAAAAAGAACTTAACTCTAGTCAGCAGTGACATTAGTGACCAGTATATGAAGAGTGCTTTTCAGTATTTGTACTACTCAGCTAAGCATTTTTTCCTAACAAGTAATTGCATGTATTTAGTCATTGTAGCAGAGTGAATGTTGGTTTGGTGCTTGCCTGTGTTAAATTGAAATAGTAACAAGTGATTTTTTTTTTTTTTGTATACTCTAGACTTTCATAGCCAGCGAAAGAACATTTTTCAGACGTGCTTAACAAGGTAGCAATGTCAACACACACTCTAAAAATGGAAAATGCATTGAAGAATTGAGTGTGGGTTTTTTTTTAATGTACTAGTGGAAGTGACTTCCTAAATGGTTGTTGACTGTATACAGTAAGAGCTGTGAAGAGAATCAACTGTTAAGCATAATATTTTCATGCTTTTTGGTGAAGTTGTCATCCTGCCCCAAGCTGACACAGTGGCTTGAATGATGGTATGATGCCTAGGAATGCCAACCAACTAATGTTGATTTAGAAGCTGCTAGGTAATGCTGGTTGTTACACCCCTCTCCCAAGGTCACTGCAGAGAGACCAGGGCTTGGGAATGCATCTGAGCTGATTCAGTGTCCAGTGTCTTTAGCCTGAAGTGCAGCTGGTGTTGATGGACACATGCAGCTGCTTCCAAGGCTTGGCTTGCTGGTCTGGCAAGTGGTAGCAGGCAAGAAAGGAAGGGCAGGGTGGGAAAGGTATTAAAGCCTAACCCACTGCAGCTGTTCAAATGAGTGCATGTCAAAAGCTCTTGAAGTTAAAAAACATGAGCTGCTGCAGTGGTTGGTGTGTCAGTGGTTTTCCCACACCCCTCGCCCTACAGCGACCAGGACGAATGTCCTTTGTATGTAGGAGTGCTTCCTACCAGGAGCAAAGCTGAGGCCTGAAGTATGTGATAGTAGCTGTTCTGTCGCTTCTTTGTCACCAAAGACTACAATCAGGGCTGAGTATTTAATAGGTGACCAGAGGGAGCTAAAGCAGATAGAGCAAAGCTCATTTAGAAAGAAGGATTATAAATGCTCCTCAGCCTGCTCCTAGATACCTTGTGCGGTCACAAATTGTTAGACAGTTATGCCAGAGGCAGAAAGAACAGTTTTGTGGTTAAGGCACACTGCTATAAACTTCCTGTTTGTCTTGATCCCCTGTTCTGTGTCCCCTTGTGGGGCAGAGGTGCCTTTCCCCTTCCTAGCCTGTTTTGCCAGCACTCTGGGACAGGGAATATTGTGTGCCCTGGCTGTAGTACAAGAAGGCTCTTGTGATCACCCAGTGTTGTGTTCCCACCTGACACCGTGGAGCAAAATCCTACTGCCCAGCCAGATGGTGAGCCTGGCAAGGAGAGTGTTTGTGTGAGAAAGGGAAGTGTCACCTGCAGAAAGACATGCAGCCTGGGAAGCAAGCATTGCATGTGTGGTGACAGCTGTGACGCTGCTGGTAACAGTGGTGGGATGGGACAGCATGCAGGACTCTGCTGCTGTGGAGAACAGATGCAGGTTCCTGAGGGCAGGGATCAAAGGGAGGATTGAGGGAGTTTCCCTACTGCAAGTGAAGGAGCAGCTTGAATGTATGGAGTCCTTCTATGGAACAGATGACAGGCAGGTAGGGAGGCTGTGGGTCATGACTGGTCATAGGCAAGTAAAAGGGGCATCAGGCTGGGATTTTCTTACAGATCAGCTGATGGTGAGAAGGAAACAGAACCAAGTCTTTAGAACATTTGAGGAAGTCTCTGTCTCATGACCTGTGGTTCCTTTGAGTGACTTGAATGTCTTTGACATCTGCTGGAAGAGTGATATGGTTGAAAACAAAATAGCCAGGGCTTTTTTTGAGGATATCAGATTTAACTTCTTGATACAGGCCTTGAAGGGTCAAACAGATGTGGCATCTGATTGCATCTGCTATTCAAAAAGTAGGCAGGTGTGATTGAGAGAGTGATAGTGACAGCCTTGGCTGTAGTCACCATGAAATAGAGGAGTTCAAGGTCATTAAGGGCATGAGAAACACAAAGAAGCAGACTGACAGACTCCAGGCTTCAGGAAGGCAGGACTCAGCTTATTTAGGCAACTGGTACCAGGGAACACTGAAGCTTTAAAACATGTAAGAATTCCTGAGAGCTAGACTGGTCTTGAAGGAAAATCCCTTTGAAGTGCAGGAGCAGTCCTTAGAAAACAAAAGGATGTATTGGAAGACCAGACTAGCTGAGCAGGAAGCACATGATAGAACTCCAATGCAAAAAGGAGGAGGAAGCAGTAAAAGAGGAACTTAGAAACATTGTCTGAAGGCTGAGGTTACAAAAGCTCAGCTGGTGTTGGTGTGTACAGGTGGTAAAAAGGGCTGCAGAAGAGTTTCTACCACTTACACTCATAGGACAATGTTGAATGAGGAAAGTATGGATCTGCTGCTGAGTGGGACAGGGAATACAGGGAATAGATAAGGCTGAGGTACTTGTGCCTTGTGCACTTCAGATTTCATCAATGAGGGCTCACAGGCCTCTGTACTTAGTGAAGGAGTTCAAGGAGGGCAAGAAACCTCTCTTGGGCCAAGGAGAGTCATGGATTACTTGAGAGCTCAGCAAACCCAGGGAGACTGTGCCGTCTCCACCTCTTGAGGTTTTCAAGATCCAGCTGGATAAAGACCTGAGCAAACTGATTCAATGGTTGACTGCTTTCATGAGGAGGCTGAACCTAACCTCTGAAGGCTCCTTCTAGCATGAACAGGTCTGTGGTCCTGAATAATGTGCATTGGAAGGGTTGTCCTCAACTATTTAGCTTCACTTTTTGAATTCTGAAGTGTGAGGCTGTTCTGTGTAATCACCTCAAACTCCAGAACCCAGTAGGATGCTGAGGACGGCTCAGCTGTGGAGCCTCTCCCCTTGTCAATAAAAGATTGCTTGAAGCTGCCAGGAGCAGGGATCCTGCACAAATCTCATGTGATGGGGCCAGTCCCAGTGTGAGGAGGGGAGTGCTGCCCCCCCGAGCTCTCCTTTGAGTCTCACCTGCGTGGTGCTGTAGTCATCTTCCTTCTTCTGCTGAACTTCTGTTCCCCTGTATTGCTGAGAGGCTTCTGATGTGATGCAAAGGAGCACGTTTCAGTGATGAATGGGGTTGGTACTGATAGTGTGCTTGTAAAATGCTTTGGTAGCCTTCCCAGAGAGAGGCTCTGCATGGGGAAGTGAGAAGCTGAAGTGTGAATCACTGTTATGCCTTCTCTTGCCAGCCTTCCCAGGCTGAGGCCATGGGGCTTAAATTCCAAGTTGTTCCGGTTTTTTCTCAATGGGCTCATGAGGTACTTTTCTTACTATTTTTTGTGTGAGTAACTATGAAGAAGTTACATGCATCAGGCTAGTTAATGAACTGTCCTAATTACAAGATAACTTCTAGAGGCTACTTTTAAATTGCAGGACCTTTAAAAACCTTTTGTAGAATTGTGTATTAATTAGGAACTCTCCCACCCACCAAGGGAAGGATGGAAGAGGGAGAATGGGATCAGGTCTCCTTCAGGACTACAGAATTCTTGCTTTTATGCAGTTTGCAATGAAAAACTTAATTTTGAGTGTATTTTCCTTGTGCCACTCTTTCTTCCCATTCTGAATTGTTGACTTTTTTTCTTTTGGAATGTTGCTCAGCTATCTGTGTTGTTAATTCTATCACTGTTTCCTGATAATTTTGGAAGCATTGTATTTGTTACTATATTTTTAAATGTTTCTTTCCTCATGTGTGTAATTATAGTCTTGGGAATTTTCTTCCAGTATTCTGCTAATGTCTTTAATATTTGTTTTATTCTTAAAAAATTTGTAACGGATGTATTTCCTGGTTTTGAAGTCTGTAGTAGGAAGAAAGGAATCACAGTTTTCCCATCTCAGCGATAGCCTGAAGCAGGATGTGTGGCATACAACAGACTTTCACCAGGAGGAGGAAATTAACTGGCTACAAATTAGGGAAAGTTCAGGAGAAGTCATTATTCTTAATTTATTTCTAAGTGAAGCTTTGAATCTCTAGGCAAAAGACAAATTATATGGTAAATGGAGTCCCCCTGCATGTGAATGTGCAGTGTTTAGATATCTGTGTTGACTTGTGACCATGGTAAGATTATGCAGCTTCATATATTAACTGTGTTATCATTGAGCACTGTCTCTTCTCCTTCTCTTTTTTTAAGGAATGGTGTTTTAATGCTGTTAAATGAAGTACTGATGAATGTTTCCATGGCCAGATTCTGCTTGTTTCCAGGTGGTGTATGATGGGAGTGTACATAATTTACACAGATATGTCCTGTCAGCTTTTTATGTCCTTATTCTTTCCGTGCCTGGAAAAGTGAGATAAAGCAGCTTATCTTCTTTGAGACCTGTGCCGCATTCAAAGCGGCTTCAGAAAGGAAAACCAACCTTCAACAATTTTTCTGAAGTTAATATAGACTAATAACAAAAAAACATGGTCAGAAGAGTTACTGCTAATAAGGCTTAAAATATGCATTACTCTGAAGAATCTGCAGGCCAGTGGAGGGAGGGAAAAGGTGAAACCTCTAGAATGGCCTAGTACTTTGGAGAAAAAAATGCTTTATTTTTAAGAAAACTTTGGTTGTAAAACATTTATTTTGCATAGTTTACTAATTCTGTGATGCAGAGTGCCTCTAGGCAATGCATTGAAATCTACATGATTAAAAAATTCTACTTGAGGTGTTATTTTTCCTCATTGGGGACACCTCTCCTCCCGCTTTGAACCACTTTGGAGTTTAGTATAGCATTGAATTCAGTGTAGTGTTTCAGCATAGTAATGCTTACTGTAACAGTGCTGTTCTTTTTAAATTTATGCTATTTTGTAGTCAGTAACACAGAATTTATCCATGGGATGCTACAGGTAGAGATAATTAGCTTAGCTTGAAGGCATTATTCTCTGTTGCACTACATTTGTTTTGACAGGTGACATATGGAAAAGAGCTCTTCAAATGTAGGAGATTCATACTTTAAAAATTGCTTTTGTCCAGTTCTTGGCAGCATGTTTTTTCCCTACTTTGTATTCAAATTCCATTTAGGTATGTTTTATGACACTTTCATCCTTTCTTGCAACTTTTCCTGCCTAATTCCTCACTTGTAAAAACGTACTAATATTTCCTCTTCCTTCCTCTGTATGTTTTCCTCCCTTATGCTGTGCTATTTTTGTATTGGCAATCCAAAGTTGCTCCCCAGATTAGCATTTGTGTTCCGTATTACTTGGGAACAAAATGGGTGCTGTTCTGATGGGTTTTACTTAAATGATGGTTGAATATGAATTCCAGTATTTTTCCAATCCAAGAAAGAGGCGTTTGCAAGTGAGAATAGTTTCCTGAACCATTCAATTTTAATAATAATAAAGTGATGGTATACAGATCTTAATATGCATGTGGTTTGCTAAATTTTTGTGCTGTCTTGTTAGTAATATTAGGGAAAAGGCCATTTTACTGGTGACATATGGCCTGTAGAAATGTCTATATGCAGAGTAGAAGATTCCATGAAGATCTTACTTGAGGTGAGTCAAAGTATTTTTAGCAGTAATACTTGTGTTTGAGGCTCTTGTTTAGTTTGCTCTGTGTTTAGTGCACACAAGTGAGAGGAGGCTGGCTTCTTGAGATTGTGTTCCTCCTCTGCCGTGTATCATCAGGCATAAACTCCTGACATCTCCATGGGAAATCCTGGAGAGCAGTTGGGAGTGCCCAGATGAAGCCAGCTGATGCTCCTATTGATTTGCTTCCCAGTACTTGGCTCTTTTAAAAGTGAAGTATGCCCAATAAACGTGAGAAAGAATTCATTTCTGTTGCCCTGTTGTCAGCTGGAAGGAACACTAGAAGAGTAAATCTCAACAAATCTCTTGCTCACACAATTGAGCCTGTCAAAGCTTACAAATGAGATGCATTGGGAAAGCTGTTGCCAAATTCATGTCCAATGCTTTCAGTCTGAGGGACTGTAATGTATACAATTATCTCAACTGAAGTTATAGGCTGTTTTGGTCTTGATTTTGTGATTTTTTTTTCTTTGGGGGTGATGGTGGTGTAAATTGATATAGTAAAATTATGCAATCAAAATGCATAATTTGCATACTCTTACTGCTTAATGAAACAGGACTTGTTAATGAAAAACCTGAACTGTTAAAAGAAGTGTGGGTTTTTATATGTATGCACACTTTTTTTTTTTTTTTAATTGAGAACAGGATGCTTGTGTTCGTTGATTTCCAGCCTTTGCTGTCTAACAAGCTACTGGTGGAACAAGTGACACATTGAGTAGTGTCACACCAATGCATGCATGCCTTCATTTTTAACTCTTCTAACATCCTGTGGCCCAAGACAATGTGAGGCTCTCACATGAGGTGTGTTTCCTACCACATGTAGGTTGGTTGTCACGGTGCTTGGTTGTGAAGTGGATGTAGAGCTGCTGAGTTGCCAGTTTTACATTTAGCCCAGACACACAGTGAGGTACCTGTCCCAAGGACCTTGCTCTTTCCTTCATATTAGTTTTATTAGTTTACATATTTTGACTTTTAACTATCACGAGATTAAAAGCCATAAGCAGTTTAATAGTGGAAACCATGTTGTTGTCTTCCTAGGGATTGTCCTGACCTGATAAACCATAGTGTTTTTCTGGCTGAGTTAATCCTGGATGCTATTCTGTAAAGGGACATAATACAAAAAAGTGCTGTTCTGATGTATTTTGTGGGTCTGATGTCCCTCAGGGAGGGACTGTGGGCTTGAGAAGTTGATGTGGCATCTGTGAGCCACAAGTAGCCCATGGAACATGCTTAGCATTTCTCCTTGTCAGTGGGACTGTGTGGGTTTATTTTTTTTTTTTTAATTAAATTTATTGTTTTTATTTTGGGATTGTTTTTAGTGAAAATGGTTCAAGTTGCTGCCATATTTTTCCTGGAGATATGGCCTGCCAGCATGTGTTGAATGGTTTTACATCTTGGTGCTGGTGAGAATCCGTTTTGTCCCTTCCTACTCCTGGCCACAGGCTCCCACGGCTTCCCTTTGCCTGGGGCTCCTCGTGCTCTCTCCTAGACACCTTGTGGTGTGAAATGTGTGAAAAAGCAAGAAAGGAGGTCTTCTCTGGTGTGTGGAAGCTAATGATGAAACTACACGTGTCCATGGGCTTCCAGGCAGAGCAGGTGGCAGGCACGTAGGACACACTAGGCCTTTTAATTCTGCCAAGCTTCATTTGAGGTGCACAGGCCCACCCTTTGGGAATTTCCAAAGTGTTTTTCCAGTGCCTTGGCTGAAAGAACTTGTGCAAAGCATTCAAACAATCCTGTGAGTCAGACAGAGAATTTGGCCATAGCCTCTCCTGGGATCTGGAGGTGAATAATCAACAGCTAAACCCTCTTGAAATGTTTTTCTTTGATAAGAGCATGAGCTCAGCTTGGCAGAGATGTTGAACAGACACAGAGGGTATATCTGGTGGGATGGCTGTGAGATGAGGAAGGTTGGCTGGAAAGGATGCAAATATACAAATGAGAGAGAGGTCAAAACCTGACACATACTGCATTCTATTTGTTTTGTATTCATAGCGTGTAGCACTGACTGGCTGTTTCAGGCCACACTAATTTCTTTTTTTTTTTCCTTCCTCTGAGGTAACTCACAACTTCTGGTATTACTGTACACTGCAACCATTTGCCAGTAATTTTTTTGCAGAGAGATGTCATCAGTGCCTGTGTTCTGTGCCATAGCGCTGTTCCCCAGGGCTCAGTATTGGGGCCAGTCCTGTTTATTATCTTTATTGATGGTCTTAACAAGTGGACTGAGGGCACCCTTAGCCAGTTTGCAGATGGTGACAATGCAGATGGCTGGACAGGAATGTTGATCTTGGAGGGTAGGAAAGCTCTTCTTCAGAGGAATCTGGAGGTACTGGATTGATGGCTCAAGGCCAGTTGTATCAGGCTCAGTAAGGTGAAGTGCTGAGTCCTGCACTTGGTTCAGAAGAAGCCCTTACAGTGCTAAAGGCTGAGGGAATGTGGCTGGAGAGGTGCCCAGCAGAAAAGGACCTGAGGGTGCTGGTCAATAGCTGCCAGCAGTGCCCAGGTGCCCAGGCAGGCCGATGGCATCCTGGCCTGCATGACGAGTGGTGTGGCCAGCAGAAGTACTCCCTACTATGTCTCCCTGTACTTGGCACTGGTGAGGCCACACCTTGAATTCTGTGTTTAATTTTGGGCCACTCACTTCAAGAAAGACATTGAGGTGCTGGAGCTTTCTAGAGAAGGGCAACAGAGCTTGTGAAGGGTCTGAATCACAAATTATGTGACAAACAGCTGAGGGAGCTGGGCTTGTTTAACTTGGAGAAAAGGAGGCTCTTCACTCTCTACAACTACCTGACAAAAGGTTGTAGGGAGGTGGGGGTTGGTCTCTTCTCCCAAGGGACAAGTGACAGGACAAGAGGAAATGGCTTCAAGTTGTGCTAGGGAAGGTTTAGATTCGATATTGGGAAAACATTCTTCAGAGGAAGGGTAATCACATTTGGACCAGACTTCCCAGGGTGGTGTTTGAATCACCATCTCTGGAGATATTTCAAACATGTATAGATGTGGCACCTGGGGACATGGTTTAATGGGGAACTTGGCAGTGTTAGGTTAACATTTGATGATCTTAAATGTCCTTTCCAACCTAAATGATTGTATGATTCTATAAAGATTTAGAGAAATCAGAATAAGAGAAGAAATGAGTATTTGCAATTCAACCAAGAAAATACTCCTTTTCCTCTATGGCATTAAAGAAAAGTAAAAAAATCTTGCAAGCTTCAGGTTTTCTTTTATCTGTTACACAAACACCTGCTTACTCAATGTTTTTTTCTCTTTTCCTCCAAAGATTTAGCAGCCCTGTCAGGCTTTCTGGCTGTGTGTCAGTATAGTGGCTTGTAGACACAAATGGTATCAGGCTTTACAGGTGCTGGAGACACAGTACCATTAATACAACACGGTTGTAAACACCAACAGGGCTTTATCTGTGTCTCCTTTTAATGATTTTTCTTGAATATAGCTTGCTTTAAAATAGCAGTTCAGGTCCCCTGTGTAAGTTTTAACACTGATGCTCAGCTGAAGAAATATATTGTCTTTCAATAGCAAGGGTTTCGAGGAGAGTAAAATGCCAGCAGAATAAATAAGTAAATATTGAAGAAAACAACCAACCAACCTCCCCTTTCACATGCTGAAAGATGCAACCCAGGAAAAAAGCAGCTTTAAAGGATGAGTAGGAGGGGAAAACCAAGCCAGTTTAAATGTGTGGCTTTGATTTGATGCGTTGCTTCCTTTTCTTCCTCCCACTATGACTTGTTGTCTTTTGACATTAACCTCCAGTCTCAGCATAGTGAATGTTGTGCTCTGTAAGTCCTGCTCCTGCCCTTGCTCTCCTGCTGATGCCCCTGCTGAGCTTAGTGCTGACAGCTGGGGAAAATTCAGTGTGATTTGGAGTTGAGAAGTGCTGTATCAGCACATGGCAGATTAAGGTTTTTAGTAGATTTTTTTTCTTGCTCGTAGAGGGGAATTAGTGAGCTCCCAAATTCACTGGATTTATTGGAAATCTGTGCCTGCTGAATGTATTTATTTCCTCATGTTGCTGGCTCTACTCTTGAGAGGTGCTGAGAGGAGATTTATAGAAACAGCAAATATTTGCTAGAGTGGCTGAAATATCTGAGGATTATTTAGATGTGACTCTTTGTCATCGTCTCAGTTCTAGTTCAATAATTTAAATGCATAGGCTTGAGTCTTTGGAAAATTTTAATCTACTTCTCTGTTGAATTTTATACAGGTTTCATGACTAAATCCTACTACCAATGGACTAGTACAGAGCTGATACACAGTCTTTGAGAGTAACTTTTTTTTCCTGGTTTTTGGTTTTGATGAAGTAATATTACAGGGAAAGCAGCATATGTCTATGGAAGGGTGCTGTTCCTCACAGCAGAAAAATGTGGGTTGTGTTCCTCTAATTCAAAGGAATCCTGGAAAAACTCCTGAAGAAAATTTTGTGTATTAGTTCTTCTGTTCATATTTCTACAGGACTGCTTTTTTGCAGAATTTAAATTTTTTGTTAAATATTTCCATAGATAAGTTGTATACCACTTAGTTTTTAGAGGACTTACGAGACAATGAGAAGATAAAAGGAAAACAGATAACTCCTTCCAGATGTTCAGGACCAAAATTTTAGAAGGAAACAATAAAAGCAAATCATTACCCTTCCCTCACATTTGCAGTGAAATACATAGAAATCAATATCAGCTTTGCAGTTATTTGAGATGCTGACAAATATGTGCTGTCATGCACCAAGCATAGAAGAAAGGTTCAGAACTGGTGCCCTGTATGGAAAATTCCAGGTCTATGGTTCTTCTTATCTCTTCACAAGTTCTCTTACCTTCATCACTCTGCCTGACCTAAATTTTGACTGTTCAGGGGAGTGGGTAATTGCTGAGGTAGCAAGGTCCAGAACTGGTAAAACTATCTTTGCAATTTGCCCACAGTACTCAGCAGGGCACCGAGGCTGTTGGTGGCTCTGTGCCACCTTGCTTTTTCTTAGCACAAGAACAGCTGCTTTTGCACCCCTGGCAGGGCTAGAGTTTATCAGAACCAAGTAGCTGAACTTCATCTGGTTAAGAAGATACCTGCTGGATCATAGGAAATTATTAGGCAGAGAAATGAGAAAATTCTTCTGATTTGTTTGACATTTTCTTCTCCCAGCCGACCAGTTTTCCATCTACAGGTGCACTGCTTGGAACATTGTCCTGTGAAGTGCTTCAAAGGCAGAGGGCCTGTTACTTTCTAGCCCTTCCCTGGTGAAGAGGCTGAGCTGATTTTGCTTCCTTACAAGCCTTGATGCAATTGTCAGCTCCTGCCATTTGATATTGCATTGGTGTGCTCCATCTGGGGCTGCTTGCCACGATTTCCACAGGAGCTGATGCTATTGTAAACCGTGCTGTTTATTTACAAGTGGTTTTTTTGGTGGTTTTTTTTTGGAGGGGGGTGGGAATTGGTTTTTTTTGACTGTTTAGTTCTAAGTGCCATTCAAGATAGATTTTGGAATTGTTCTCCCTTTCCTTTGCTGCTCTTACTGCACGATGGTTTCAGTGTTTGAGAGCGCATTTCAGCTGGGGATAGTATAGCTTTGTGGATGTCATATCCTTGAATTTACTTATTTTTTTTCCCTTAAGCTTGGGGAGACCAGATATTTATTGACCTTCATGACCTGTTTCAAAGCCTGCTACCTGGAGGGAGTGGAGTGTGTCTGAGGCTTTGGGTTTCTGGGAGCACCAGTCACATTGGTTCAGTTGATGCATGGATGTGTCTTTGCAGTAATTTTTATATGTACACCTTGGTCATGGCAGGTATGCTCCTAGCCCCTGAAGGAATAAAGCTCTGTAGATGACTGTCTTTCAAAGTATTTTTGATTGACTGATTGCTAAGTTGTTATTCTAGGAAAATCTGAAAATATCAAATCCAAAAAGAAATTAATAAAATGAGATATGATTTAATGAGAAATCACAAACCTGGAAAGCTGACTGACACCCACAGCAACATTGGACTTTAATGTCCAATTTTGTATTCACATAAAAGCATTTAAAGGCATTAAAGAAATGAGATATATTCTTGTTTTCAATTAGGGTATTGCATTTCTCCTACTTCCATATATCTTCAAGTTCAGCTATAGTTTCCATTTTAATACTTGGAAAATTTGAGTTGCCATACATATTGAACATGCAAATGTATCTCTTTATTTTGAGGTCTGATGACCTCACCAAACTAGCTCTGGCAAAAGTACTCTTCTTTTGCTAAAAATGATGTTCCATGTTAACTTTTGCTAGCAGGCACACAGATTTGTGTTGTGTTCTGTGTCATCTATTGTTGGGTAAGGATTGCAGAAATGGTTTGGTTAGCAACAAAGAGCTGTTCCTAACAATAATTCGCATCACCAACACCATCAGCCCTCCCCCCGAGTATATAGATGTACATATTTAGAGAGCTTAGTAAAGCAGAAGTTTTCTGTGGAATGTGTTTTTGCACATGGAGGAAGGGATAGGTAGAGGATGAAATAAGCATGGTATTAAATGTGCTTTGTCTAGCAAACTATTATGTTTTGGATGTGAAGGGAGTGAAGTGTGAGGAGAAATGCTATGAGTACTGAAACTATAATAAAATAGAGATAAAAGTAGAAAAAGCTATTGCTCCAAAGGGGCTACTACTGCATCTTTATTTCCCTTGTTTCAGAGCACACTGTGAAGAAGAGACATTATAACTTATGTTTATGGAAAAATCTATCTAGAGTAACTTTCTCTGGGTCCCGTGGCCTCATGCTTGGCAGGAAGTGTGTGGGAGAAGATGCAGCAGATTGTTTTGCTCAGAGGAGTAGCCAGAGCCCACTGTGAGCATCAGAAATGCTCTGGCAGTCGCCACACGGAGCCTCTGGAGGCTTTCAGCTCAGCTGCCTCAGCCTCTGTCGTTTGTGTGATGACAGAAATGGCCAGGCAGTGGTTGTCTTTCACCTTTCCTCTTTGCACCTAAAACTGTCTGTGTCATTTACAGCTCTTCAGTCTGCTTCACTCAGCTCTGTGGGAGACTTCAGTGCAGTGCAGCAGGACTTCCCTTTCTCTTCACCCGATGAGAGAAAAGGTGCATCTAGACTAATTGCTCTAGTTGAGTTGGTAGGCTGTGTAGATGTAAATCTAAATTACTCTGGGCTGGGAGCAGCTGAGGAGGGGATCTCTCCTACCCTGTGCCTGGCTGCCAGCACTCCCAAATCACTGAGCAGCCACAGTGAAATTCTAGAAGTCATCCTCGCACGCGTGGCAAACTCATTTTGGGTTGCCCGGGCTGAGTTCCCTTTGGCTGAGCTTCTGTCCTCTTTTACAGTTTCAACACTTCAGAGCCCTGAGACATTGTCTTCTTCCTAATTAATCTTTTCATTCTTTGTAGAGTCTGGACTTCCTCTCAATATCCTGTTTGACGTGTTTATTCATCCGGGCAAGCTTCCAATCTTTCCTTACGATTTTTTCCCTTCCTGCTTGGAATGGGAGTGTGAATAACATTTGCCTTTTTAAAGTGAGGTATTTCTGTGTTTGAGCTGAAGTATTTGAGGACAGCCTCAATAATTTCCTTGGTTTCTCAAAATTTACCATTCTGAGATCCTAAAGTCTGCATTGCATTTACTTTTGTCTATTTGATCCTTCTCACTAAATTGACATATGCAGCAACTTTTGACAGTCAGCTTTTCTATCCAGTCTTTGCTCTTCACTAAAGCAGTGGCTGGAATAGATTTATCTCATTTTTTCCTTGTTTATGAAAACAGTCTCCTAATAATAGGGGGGAAACAGCTCTCAAACTTTTTTTTAGGCAACAATTATTAAACAGGGTAAAAGAAACAGCATGTTGTAGTGTCAAAAAGGGAAAAAGAATTTGTTCCACATAGAAGTTGTCATTGGTGAAATTCTGTTTGTATGTGTCCACTGACCTTGCTAGTTGCAGCAGGCCTGGAGTCACTCACTATTGAGAGACTTTAGAGGTTAGCCAAGACCTCTGTGCATTTGGTCTGTGGCCTTTTGGTGCATTATAGGCATCTTCCAAACAGTCTCCATCAGGCTTTTGCATTCAAAGCTGCTAGTCTGCCTGAGGAGTAGTGAATACCCGTGGCAATTTCTAGGCTGAAGAGCCAGAGCAAAAAGAGGAGAGAAACATTGTGATAGAGGATGGATGTGTGGAATAGTATTTGTGATTTCTTGGTGAGTGCCTTCCTCTTTCTCATGTGTGTGAGAGTTATCCATAAAATAAATGTATTATTTTTTTAGGAAAGCAAATATCGCATATTATTTTACTCTAATAAATTTAGGGCTAAGCTTGATACACTGGCACCACTGGAAATAGGATGCATGTGGCTTGCATCTGGGGTATAGTGGCTTGTAAATAAACTGTAACCCAAAACTGTGCCAACTTTTCCCAAATGTCTGGGGTTTTTTCACTGTGTATTCATTCAAACCTGAGTGCACCCCTCCTTGGTGAAAGTGTTTGCTCTGTGGCAATCATGCAGATTTATCTAAGTGTAGTAAATGACCACAGTAAAAGTACTGTGTAAAATCAGTAAGAGGTATAGTATTAAATGCACCAAGCTGAAAATGCAAAAAGGTTGAAAGTTTAAGAAGTTTATAAATTTGGCCCACAAATATGCACCAGAAATGTCTTTGTGTGAGTTTTGTCCCCTTCTTTTCCTTGGAGATGTAGAACTCCTCTGTGGAAAACCTGCTCTTGCTCCTTGCATTTCATTCCTTTCCGTTACTGAGATAAATCCAAGTTCTCATAGTTCACATGAGATGGATGCAGTCCAGGGATATCATTGCCCTGTTCTCATTATTAATCTAGAAGGTTTCATACTCGCAGCATGTCGCTGTGCTGTGAAGAATACAGAGAGGGCAGAGGCGTCTGCCTGCGGGCTGGGGGAGAGGTGGAATTCCTCCCCCAGTACCCAGCAGGCTCTTCAGGGATGATTTCATGCGGATTTGAGCATGAGCTAGCGCAGAGCCAGCCCAGCCCCAGCCGTTCTCACGGGGAGCCCATGTGGGAAGGAGGCGCTGGGCTGCATCATCCCGTTGAGCTCTGCCGCTTCCATCGCCAGCCCCTGACCCGGTGGGGAATTCCAGTTGGAGGTGATGAGACCTACCCAAAACTGAGTCACACTCTATTTAAATTAAAATAAATATTTAGTGAGTGTTTTTCTTTAGGACCCTCTTGTGTGAGACTTATTAAATGTCAGTGTTTAACTAGAGTGCAAACACAGCTGTAATTAGAAGGGATGTTTTTGCTTAAAGCTGTATGCCACTGGGGTTTGTAACTCCATTACTAATGCTGTTCCCAGTGACCTGGTCTGAAGATTCCCAAACCACAACCCCACAGCTCACTTCAGGTCTGCAGGGAGCTGACACACCATGGCAGCTGCTCTCAGGCTTCTTGCCAGAGATCAAATCATGCAAAAAAGCAGCTGAAACCATTCTGAATGCTTCCCCCAACACTTTCCCCTCTCTCCCAGCACCTCGTCCCTCCCCCAAGTAAGCAAGTGCTGTCTGATTCCTGCTACTTGTTTGTGAGTGGGAGGAGGAGCTCCCAAGCACATCAACACCCTGGAGAAGTGGTTTCTGGTAGCTCTTTCTGGAGGAGTCATTGCCACTACTTTCCTTATGAATTTTTAAAATAAATGATGCTTTATATGCGTTGGTGTTGAATTAATATCTCCTACCCTCCAACGATTGATAGCTAGGTGACTTCTGGAGTAGAAATTAACATTTCTGGTGGTCAAAATACATGGAATGGTCTATATATGGAATCCATGCTTTGAGATACAGAAGATGGATGGTTTACCTCATGAAAAAATTTACTATTTTATGAATCTCAGGTATGAGAGTTGTTGTTTTGTTTAGGTTTTTTTCTTTTTTTTTAATCCTTTCAAATTCACAACATTAACCCAAAAGCCACGTTCTGGCCATTTTTTAAAATTTTTTGAACTGCATGTTTAATTGATAATAAATTTGTCGGCATCTTATGAATTTTCTCTATTAGTATTCTAATCTCTTAATATTGAAGAGTGCTTTTTTGCAAATAAAAAGTTAATTCTTTTTCTGTGACTCAGGAAAGGAGATTTTTGAATTGCAAGAATATTTATTTTTTATCTTATCGACAAGGATGTTAGGATGAAACAAATACTTCTTTAAAAGACAGCAGCTGGTTCCAGCCTCCAGGTTTGAAGTATTTTCAGTCTCATCTGCTTACAAGCAGCTGGCAGCAAGCCTATATGCGTTGCTTATTTAAGAGGTTAATGTACTTTCTATGGGGAATGCAGAACTGGATCTCACAGAAAGGAATATATTAATGTTGTCAGTGATGAATTTTCATAAATTGAATTTGCACCAAGGGCCTTTGAAAAAGTGCTTTACTCTGAAAGTCATTTTGATCTTCTGCAAATAAAAATAACAAATGCTTGATCATAGCCAGATTGCAGTTGTAAATGGCAGTTTAGCTATTTCAGATTTGTCAGTTGATTTAGTTTTTTTAGATGAATTTGAAACAGATATCCCAATAAAAGGAAGTTTTCGGGAGAGGAGAGCTATTTTACATTCTGGTTACTGGCAAGGGAAGGAATGCTTGTTCATAGGCAGAATCTCACTACAGGCCTTTCTTATTCATGGGAACTCTGTGTGTGTGTGTATGTATTAGAATTTTCTATGCAACTTGTATTTAGCACCATATAAGTCTAGCAGAAAAAAAGATTCAGTTTGAGAGAGAACCATTAAGTATCTTCATTAGGATGATGTGGGTTGCTCAGCTGATGTATTGCCTTACAGAGAATATGTAGTGAGTGAGAAGGGATTATTTTCACTTGAACTGTTCTTGTGATGGAGGGAAGATGAGGCAGCAGCAAAATGGGTCATGCTGATTCACCTCATTCTTGGTATAGAATTTGGAAAAATGGAAATATGGTGAGAAATCGACAAGTTTATCCTCTTCTTGCTGTGTGCACACCCTGCATTTTCAGGTTTTAATAAAACTGGTAATTCTGTAGTGTATCTTCCTTAAATTCTCAGCAGTTAACACGTATTCAAGATGTTTCCTTTAGGAAAGTTTTCCTCTTTCCATATGCTAAGCAGGGAGCTGTGAGCAGCACTGTCTTAAAGGGAGAGAAATGCCTGGTTCCAAAATGACAGTGACAGACTTTGTAGGGGAAAAAGGTGACAGCAGGGTTTCCTCAGTACTGTGTCTCCTCACACAGTGTGGTACTTACTGTATGTTACAATGACCTGCTTTAAAAAAAAAAAATTAATTGTCAAAAAAATCCTAAACATCATGAAATATAGTTCAAGATATGCTTATGCTTAAGATGTTGATAAGAGTTTTTAAAAATTTTTCTAACAATTCATTGAATAGCATTGCTAAACATATGAGTAAGTCCTGTCAGATGATCTGTAGCACTGAGTGAAGGTAGCTGAAGTTATAAAATACAGTATCAATTTGCCTTTTTGAAAACCTAAATGCACCCCGCAGCAAACTTCCTCTTGATGGTAGTTTGAACTTGTAGGTTTGAGTGGTCCCAGGTTTATTCTGCAGCTGCATTCTTGCCTGCAGTGGATTCCAGAAGCCTGGGCCCTGCCATTGTTGGCTGCTGGAGTCAGGGCACTGCACCTTTAGGCAATTTCCTGCCTTTGGCTCATATAGTACCCAGAACCTTCTTACATGGGATAACACATGAGCTGCAATATATTTACCATATCACAAAGTTCTTCTTGAACTTTAAAGAAATAACAGGGTTGGATCAAATATTCATTGCCCTGATTTGCAAAATATCTCCTTTGACTGCAGCATTCATTTTTGTGGAGCTATTCCACGTTGCCACTTTCCCTTTGCTTTTGGTGTGACCTATATTATGTGTACATATGGCTCTGCTTCCCTGCAGAAATGCTGTGTCTAGCAGCCTCTTTGTCCTCCTCTCTTCAAGAGCCTTGCTTTTCTGCACTTTAAGAGACCTTATGGACACTTCTGTTTGTGTATCCCTAGAATATGATTTTCTAAAACAAGGAAAACCCAGCCCTAGGGTGCAGGTGCCACAGCGAGTGGAGATCAAAGGATTTAATGTTGTGGAGAGATGCTGTCAAATCAGAATGTGTAGGAACAGGAGAATGTTTTTAGGAGGGCTCAGTCTAAGGTGTTTTTTCCTCAGGACATGTCCTGTAATTTTCTGGAGTTTCAGAACACTTTAACAGTGCAAATTTTTTCTAATCTTTCCTGTGTTGTGTTGACAGTTTGTGAGCTGGGAGGGAGTGCTCTAGGTGGACAACAGCGCTTCCAGATGCTGATTTGTGTTTCTACTCTTTTTTTTTTGTTTTTCCTTAAGAGTAATAGCAGAAATGTGCTTTGAAATTTTCATATAAATGTGAAGGAAAAACAAAGCAGCAAATATTGGACAGATATGTGTCCATTTGTCTTGGTCAGTGCTTCTTCCTGTTTGTTTTCAAACTTCACTGTTAGGATTATTTCAATATCTCTGCCTTTGCAGTTAATGGTTGGAATGAATAATTAACTGTAACATTATATCATAGCAATGCACTTCTGAGTGTTCTTTTAATTTTTTTTAAGTAAAACTGTGGATTGATAAATAAAAATACTAATAAATGAGTGTAAGACTACATGGGAAAGTTTGAAATGTATAAAAGTTACAGGTTGTTTTTGATAATAAAAATCCCAAGAGTATGATTTTTTGTGTTTAAAGGATTTCCTAGGGTTGCATAACTTAGTAGTAACAAGACATGAAACTGGAATTACATCTGGGTTTTCTTTAGAAGTATCTTACACTATTTAGAAGTAACTTCAGAATCCTTGAGAATGAATACTTCCTTGCAAACTGGAAGTTAAAATGCTCCCAGACATGTGAATGGAGGGGAGATAAAAAGGGGCTGTGAAGTTGTAAATCATGACAATGTGAAATAAATAGGAGCCAAATATAGTATTGGATCATGATAAGGGGACAGCTAATACTTTTTTAGCTGTACTGCTCAGTCCATACCTTTTCTAGAGTGAAGAAGTTGTGGGGAGGCATGACCTGTTTCAGGATGGAAGGAAGCATCCCTCTAGCACTGAACAACACTTGCAACAACACTTGCACTTCTTTCCTATTTGCACCAGGGATGGTGATTGAGGTGAGAGAGCCTTCCCAAAATGTGTTCCTGGAATTTCAGAGACTTGAGGTAGCTTCTCCTCAGTGCTTGCTCTGGGGTTTCAACAGCATAGTCCTGTGCAGCATGTTCTCTTGGTAACACGGCTTGATTATTCCTAGAAGGACTCACGTCAGCCACAGGTTGATGTCTCCAGAGTATTCTTATTTAGGAGAGGTTTCAAAATTTAGGATCATACTGCCTATTTATCTGAGAGATGTGTAATTTTTAGAATCCTGTCTAAACATTAAAATTATTTTCTGCTTGTTTTGGTTTCACTCTGCTAAACTGATGAATACAGTCCCTCATTTGAAGTTGATTAATAAAGATCTTGACATACTGTTTAGATTAAAAGTGCTTTATATTTCATTAGGAAAATATTATGTAATGATTATATTTGGATCTCATCTTCTTTTTCTTTTCCCTTACTAGTATTATTCTGTGGTGGCCTTCAAACAAGGGATCCTGTTAGATTCTCACTGGGTGGCCAAAAAGCAGATTACAAAAGTAATAAAGATTCATGTTTGTTTTGGGTGGAGGCTTCAAAGGCTCACAGGCTTCCTTACACAAGGATGCAGTCAGGAAATGTGAAGGCAGGGAAAAAAAGATTCTGAATCTGTTTTGTGTAAAAAGGGGGTCATAAAGCCACTGTCCTTGCTTAGCCTCAATGGAAAGGCAATTGATTTCTTTGCACTATAAGTCTTTGATGTTTGCATTAGTTGCAGCTAATAAAGCCTCTTTCTTTTCTTTACATGTATGCATTAGTAATGTAAAATGCAGTGGCATATTCATAAGGCAAATTGTAAACAGTGTGCTAAAGCTTAGTGACTTAATGCCTACAGTTTTGAGGTGCCGGATGATGGGATGTATTCCAGTCCATATGTTCTGCAGATTGCAATTAGTAAAAGCCTCCTGCTGCTATGTGGGATAAAGTGTGAGTTAGGATTTAAAGCTGTATGCTTTTTTGTTTTTTCTTTGATAAGTTACTGAAGGAATTACCTCATCAGTTTGTTCCAGTACTAAAGATAACTCACTCATGTGGCTTGCCCAAGCTGGTCTGTTTCTGGAGGCCTTCTGATATTGTTGTATATCACCCATGTTAGTAATTTTATTGGGTGATGTTAAGATATGGCTGTTAATCAGAGTTCTAACGTGATATTATGAATGTCTGCAGGAACAAAGGTCTTTATATACCATGTCAGACTCTTAATGCCTAAATGAGGGTGCACAGATACATAGCAAGGAGGGATGAAAATAAAAGGAAGAAATGATTTCTTGTGCTATTCAATTGACTCCTTTCATGAAGAAAGGAAGGAAATGCTTAGTATTAGCATGCAGTTGCTTATATGTGCTCTGAGAGGTGTTATGTCTGTTTTAAATATCTAGTACCCTTGGTCAAGAAAAAAAGTTTTGTCCTGTGTTTTCGAGCTGTAAATATTTTTTGCCCCGGAGGTTCCCACCCTTCCACTCCCTCACTTTTCTCTTAGGAGGCTTCCACTTACTGAAGCTGCAGACAGGAAGTGATTCAGATTGTAGAATGGACACTGGCAATATGCATATGCATGAGAAGATGCTGTGAGATAGTCGGGGCTTTGAAAGAGAAAGTCACCATGGAGCAGTAATCTCACAGAGGAATGGCTCAGGGCGACTCAGTGTACTTGAGTTGCTTCTTTAAAATTGTTGCCCTTTGTCAGTATTTGCCTATGTAGGCATTAGGTTATTTATGGTCATTAGTAGGTTAAACTTTATATCACTTTTATGGTGAGATACCTCTTTGTTTTAGTGGGCAACAGAAGTTACAGGACACCCAAGCAGTGTTTCAGTTTGCCATTGCGGGCATGCTGCAGAGATGCTATGGCTATTTTTGAGCTCACGCTGGGTCTGTGTGAACCGAGATGTAGGGAAAAGGGAGGGGTCTTATCCCAACTTAGGACAGGACATAGCTAGGGATTCCTCTAGGTGAAGAGATGATGTGCAGCTGAGCTCAGTAATGGGATGCAGCCTAAAACTGACTTGGCCTAGGCAGCCAGGGCGGGCAGATGAGACCTCTCCCATGCTGTTGCTGCTTGGACAAATGACTATGTGAAAGAAACTAACCAATCCAGGACATGTTCATTTAAAATCATAGCTTGAAGTCACTCCCCCATTGATTTAATCAAACTGAAGCAGAGGAGCGGCAGCAGACACTGCAGTGTTACAAACTGCTCAGGACCCAAGCTGGTCCTGCACTTTGGCCACAACCACTCCCTGCAGTACTGCAGGTTGGGGATAGAGTGGCTGGACCGTGGCCAGGCAGAAAGGGACCTGAGGTACTGATTGACAGTGGCTGAACATGAGCTAGCTGTGCCCATGTGGCCAAGAAGTGACATCCTGGCCTGGATCAGGAATAGCGTGGCCAGCAGGAGCAGGGAGGTCATTCTTCCCCTGTCCTTGGCACTGGTGAAGCAACATCTTGAGTGCTGTGTCCAGTTCTGGCCCCTCAGTTTAGGAAGGACATTGAGTATGTCCGAAGAAGAGGACAGAAGTTCACCAGAATAAAGTTGTTGAAAGGTATGGAGCACAAGTCTGGTGAGGATCAACTGAGGGAGCACAGGGTTTTTAGCCTGGAAAAAAGGATGCTCGGGGGGACCTTATCCCTCTCTACAGCTGCCTGAAAGGAGAGCGTGGCCAGGTGGGGGTCAGCCTCTTCTCCCAAGTAACAAGAGACAGGATGTAAAGCTGTAAAGAAATTCTCCCTTAATGCCCAACTTGAACCTTCCCTGGCACAGTGGAAAGCTGCGAAGGTTCAAGCTGGGCATTAAGGGAGAATTTCCTCACAGAAAGGGTGGTTGGGCATTGGAATGGGCTGCTAAGGAAGGTGATGGAACCACTGTCCCTGAAGGTGTTTGAGACTGGATGTGGCACTAACTGCTTCTGTGATTCTGTGGTTAACTGAACGTTGAACAGCACTACATGGGAAAAATCAAGCAAACTTAATTTTCTTGGCAATAGTTACCATTGTTTTCCATTTCAGGAAGATCTAGGGCTCTGTAAAATATAACTAGAGATCGTCATTACAAGCCAGTTTCCCAAGACCTCTTATGCTCAGCACTGACTCTTAAATTAGCTCCAAAAACTCTAAAAATAGATATTGCAGTGTGATTGTTGCAAGATTAATGTTATGGATTCTACAGATGTAAATTATTGTTCAGTTTGGAAAGGTTTGCATGTATAAATCTCTCATAAATACCTTCAAGCAAATATTAGAGGGGTGGAGGATCTTCTGTTTTGGGTTTCTATTGGAGTGTTTATTCCAATAACTGACTTCAGCTGGACTCTAGTGGCAGAAAATGAAACCTGACATAATTTCCACTTAAGGTTGAGAAGATCAAACTGATTTTGGAATCCTGACCCAAACCTGAGAACTGTCCCAAGTTCATCAGTCTAGAGGTGTTCCATTAATTTAATGTATCCTTGCCATGATGAATTTGGAGATGAGCAGCCTTACAAATCGAAGCTGTAACAACCATGACACCAGCAAAAATCGCTTTTATCACTGGTGTGGCACGTGTCCAGGCAACGTTTCTTTCCTACTGTCCTACCTCAGAGCTACTGCTGTGAACCTGAGAAAACTCTGATTGTTATTTATGCTTAGGCATCCTGATGTTGCTGTGATGGTACCCAGGGGCACTTGTCTGATTGTGTTTGCTGTATTACAGACTATGGTAATATAGTGTTGCTGTTTCTAGTTATTCACAGAAATAACTGCTATCTTTAAAAAAAACCCCAGTGATTCTCCCTTCTTTGTTATCAGTATAATTAAATTAAGTATATATTTTCTTAGATCTAATATGACTAAAAATTTGCTTTCTGAATATGAAGGTATTTTCTTCCAGAAATACTTCCTAAACCTTTTAGAGCAGGTGGTTAAAAGTGAGTGACTCTCTAAAGATACACAGACACAAAAATAATAAAAAATACTGTCTGAAATTTTATTTACTATTTCTTTTAGTGCCTTTTAAAAAACTTGGAATATAGTGTTTTTCACCTATCAATGCTTTTTCATTTGTTTGTGTATCCAGACATTAGATTCCATTTCTACTCTTTTATTGAAAGAAGTTAAAACTTTTCTGTATTGTCACAGTCATAGGAATTTTCTCAAGTCTCTGGAATTTTATCTGGTCTTCAATTATTTTGCAGTGAATGTTGCAACATCACTGAGTGGCTTACAGGCATTCACACGAATTGTAACTGATAGGAAAAAACCAAATCAATGTTTGCATTGCTGCTGTATTTTGGAAAAAATATTTTTGGCAGCCTAGAATAGGTGTATGTAAAAAGCTCTAGATTTTAAGTGTAGTGAGAAGAATATGAAAGGAAATTTCCTGTATTTTTATGAGCATGACTCATAGGGGATATGTTTGCTATGGTTAATATTCAGTGGGGTTTTCCCTCCTGCAGTACAGTGTCCTATGCATGAAATTCCTTCACTTGGCTGATCTTTGGCCTTGCCTTGTTGTTGGTTGATCTTCACTGTCTTTAGTCAGAGTCAGCTGTATTTTCCTTGTGCACACCAGGGGTAAATACTGCTCCAATGCACTCAGAACAGATTCTCACCCTGTTTTATGTCTGCACTGCACCATGTCATGGACAGGGATGCTCTCAAACCCTGCCTGAGCTCCAGTTTTAGGAACCAGCGGAAATCTGCCTGCTTTGGTACTAATTTTGGCAAGCACATGGAAGTTATGCTCGCTGATTGCACTGTCAGTGATGACAATCTTGCAATCCCATCCCCCTGAACTTGAGTGTTTGTGTAGCCCCATGGGACACCATGCTTAGATACCTTCTGGAGGTGTGCTGGGCCATGGCTTGCAGCATGGACATGCTTCCTGCTGTCTCAGGCAAGCAGGTGCAGCCAAAGGTGGGATCTCAGAAGGAGCACAGCAGGGAAAGTGCAAGAGGGATTAGGTGGGAACAACATGGGAGCTCCCCTTCACTTTCCTTGAAATGGATGCTAATGTTGTTTAAAGACAAAAAAAAAACCCCAAACAATGCAGTAATAATGAAAGCCTACTGGCATACATTTGGGAAGTCCTGTAAGAAAAGAAAATGTGACAGATGGTGGCCATCTTAACTTTTATTATTTTAGTGGAAGAATGCAGTAGATACATGTTGCTATCCTGCCTGTGTCTGAGGTACTGGTGTTGGTACTGATGTTATGTCTGTTCTGTGTAATCCCTGACATTTTCTAATGTGCAAGTATCACTAGTTACTGAAAACTGAAAGTTAAGTATAGAACTAAAGCCATCTGGTAGTTCAGACAGAAAAGTTAGATAATTAGCTGTTCTTGTCAAGGGACTGTGATTAAAATAGGCCATCTTCATAACAGTGACTAGTTTGCAAGGGACTTCCTGGAAGCCACCTGGGATAATGATAATGAAAAGAACAAAATTAAGAAGGAGGGGGAGGTAGTGGCATTATAGATCATGGTGACTTTTGCAAGTGAATAAAGTCAGCTTTTACCTTGAAGGCTGCTTGCTATTTTGGTACTTAGGAAAGAAACAGTTGAGTTTTCTGACTGTTTGGCAATGTGCTGTCACTAGGTCAGCCAGGTTACTGCTGGAGATCCTTCATATTTCTGTGTCAAGCTCTGGTTTCATTGTTCACATCCTTATTAACTTGTGAGTGCTGTTGGCACAGCTCGTCTTCACAGGCCACTCTAATCTGTGTAACCCGATGGCTCCTGCTCAGAGATTTTCTTCCTTTGGGGGAATCAGTGCTGTTAAGAAACACCAGCAGAGGAAAGCCATCAGAACAGTATTACTGCATCATTCTTTGTCAGCTGGTGATTGGAACGTGCGTAGCAATGTTAGTGCAATATGAATTTATATTGATAGATATCTCTTAAGGAATGAGCTGTTTAGCAAGCGCTGCTTGGAAGGGAACCTCTTTGTACGGTGGGAGGAAGGATCTGTGTAACTTTGGCAGCTCCAGCCCATCCTCCAGCACTGGTGTTCCCTTTGGCCTTTCCTGCTGAAATCTTGTCCTCCTCATTCAAGAAGAGAGCAGCAGGGAAACCTCCAGTTTCTGCACAGCACTTGCTCTTTCCTGTATGTGGATTCCTTAGTGGATGCCCTACGTCAATGTGATAATTTTAATCAGTGGAGTCTGACCTGAATCATCTAGGTAGTGTCTCTTTGAGAAAACACTATTGAGGGCAGCTATGTGAAATGCACTAGTAGGATAAAATAAATGTGTAATGAGAATGCTCCATCATTGGTGTGATTTAATTAAATATATTTTCACTTCATACTGATAAAAATCCTATATCTAAATCAAATAGATTGAAATTTAATTGGCTTTTTTTTCTTTTAATTGGCAGTTGCTACTTATTTAACAATTCTAGTAAAGACCTGTTCATGCTGTTTCAGAGGCTTTTAAGAATTTCACTGTGACTGTAATATTTTCTCAGAGAGAATGTGCTGGAAATCTATTGTAAATGTAACCAAGTTCAATACTTAAATTAAAATATGGGCAACAATTAAAAGTACTCTGGATTTTCTGTGCTTAGATTCTGCTCAAAAAAAAAAAAATCTGTTCTAAATTTCTTTCATTAAATGAAGCTTTTATGTCTCTTTATTCCTTGATTAGGAAAGCAATGATTTGAAAAATTCAAGATATTGAGGTCTCAAAAGTGTCAGGGATGCTCAGCTTCAGAAAGCATAAATAAATATTTCAGTGCAATATGCTCAAAATAAATTGCTGTGAATGCTTATGGATATACAAATATTTCTGATCAGTTTAATGGGTCAAACTTTCATATAATTAGAAAGGTGCTGACTGTACTCATCCACGATCAAGTTAATAATGTCTTACTGCTTTTTGTCTAAAAGAGGAATGTGATGCATCTGGTGAATGCTTATCTAAGGCTTGTAAGAAGTGTTGAATCTGAACACTGCTTTATGAATTTTCTTTTCCTTTTTTCTAATACTGAGAAAATTAAACTATTAAAAACTTCTTTTGCAGTACTTTCTTGAATACCATCAAAAGCAGAAAATCCAGATTTTAGATTCCAAGTGCAGGTTGTCACTCATATTTTAAGTTCTGCCTGTTCATGACCTGTTTCAATAGCTACATTTGGTGACCTGATGGCCAAGATTCTACTTTGTAGTATTTTTTTTTGGTGACAGCCTTTTCCATTATTCCCAGTCAAACAGTCGGACTTTCCAGCATTCTTCACATTTCTGTTGTTATTTACTTACATAGGAGAAAATGGACTGAGAAGTTGACAATCAAGTTGAAACAAGAACAGCCTTTTCACTTGGTAATGTTATAACTGGTTTCAGATAAGTCTTGCAAATGAGTAAGTTACCGTCAAAGTATGAGAGAGTAGAAAGCCTGAGTGGCTGGGGTTAAGCACTGTGAAGTGTGAATGACCTCTTGGTGGTAGTTCATTGGAGTAAAATTTATTCTAGTTATAAAATTCAGATTAAAAAAAAAAAAAAGGTGGTGTTATGTTGTATGGCAAACCATCAGAATGTTCCTCCCTTCCCCCAAATTGTATCCCTCTAATGTGCCAGAGTTTTTTTGCATCTGCTCTTTGATGAGGTGTCTGGTTATAGATTTTTGGTTTGTCCTGTTCTCTGTACAAGTTGGTGAAATTCAGATTTTCCTGCAGATAAGCCTTTGGCTTTTCTGTTGCTTCCGCCTTGCAAAGAAATTAATTCCTTCAAGCCAATGAGTCTGCAGCTCCAGCTGTGACTGTAGATGAATGTTCTTGCAGGGTCATGTACTGTAGCTCTGAATCTAAATAAAAGGATTAACAAGAGTTCACTTGGAGGAAAAACACTTAATTTCACTATAATAACTATGAAGATCCATAGGGAAAACCAATAAAGCTTTACTATTAAAATTGTTAACAAATGATTATTCCACCCTGACCTGCTCTTCCCGCTGCTATTGTACTTTAGAACAGCAACAAATGATGGGCTTGACCTAGTTCATGGTAGTGCTTTAGTCCCTGGCTTACAAATGATCTTTTTCTTGTAAAATAATTCCCAGTCTAGTTCTTTTGAGAAGCATTGATGGTATTTATGAAGGAAACAATGTTTTCTGATGCATTTCACACAATCTTCTGCCCCAAAGCTTTGCTTGGTGTGAAGGACATCACTGTGGACGGTGATGCTGGGACTGAGCCTGGCAGGCAGCAATACCCACAGGATACATCTGATTGCTCCAGAAGAGCATGACTGACTTCCACAGCTGGCACAAACAGCTTTTAGTGATTCCTGGCAGAAAAGGAGGATTTCTAGGGTGAGCAGCTCTCTTCAGTTGCATATATAGATCTCATTGTCTCATCTCCAAGCAGCCCCTCTGCTCAGAAATGGGGGAGAGCAGAGGGGCTGCTGGTGGGGGCTTCCTCCCTCAGTAATATCTCAGCTGGCTGTAGATGAGCATGGCACAGCTGCTTTTCACTCAAGCAAGTGGTGTAAAGGGACAAGCCACTGCTCAGGGCAATGGTCTGATCCTTCAGGGCTCTCCTGTCTCTGATGGAGATGCAAGGAGAGGGTAGAAGGATTTTGATCCTAGTGATCTTGACTCTCTCTCCAGCATTTTAGGACTTCCAGCCTCAGGCAGCACTACTGTCTGAGTAGACAAAGCAACACTTGTATCCATTTCCTTGGGAAGGAAGTCAAGTAATTAAAACTGACTAATGTGACCGCCCTGACTGGCTTAAGAAATCAAACAGATAGAAGTTGTCTAATTTTAAAGGTTAAATCTTGATATTAGCTTTGTCCTTTGCTTCATTTGGGCTTTGGAGGTGGTGAACAAGTCCTGGTTGGTAGGTTGGTGACCACTATGAGCCCCTGTCTAAAAAATGCCACAGTGCCCTTCTGGGTTACCTGCTGGGAGCTCCTGATGTTGAAGCCAAGGCATGAAGCCTGGTCTCCCCAAAAATGTGCTGAGGTGAGGTTTGGGCCCACACTTAGCACCAAGAGCTGGAAAGCATTTTGGCTTGTGCTTTTGTGTTTCTTATTTTTGCTTCAAAGCTTCTGCCCCTATGAGGCATGTTTATATGCCTAGTATATAATTTCAAAGAAATATAACTTGTAAAAGTATTCATCAATCTGTCTTTCATCAGTAGGTAACCTAATACTTTTTTCTTTTTTCAGAGAAAAGAAAAATGTATGGATAGCATTGTGCTTTGTTTCAACAGTGTTTTCCATTTGTGACCAGATGAGAGTCACACTCAGTTTTGACTGGTGACCTACTCTTTTTATTTCTCTCCAGTTTTCTTTCTTGCACGCTCAGGAATGTGTTTCTGTTTTTTTTCGCTCGTCATGATTATTTTGTGGAGCACCTTCTGAAACTGTGGAGACTACCAACAGTCCATAGGGATGGCCTAGGAGCCACAGTCTGAATAGAATTCCACATGTACTTTTGTTCTTCACTGTTCTGTTGTTCTAGCACTCTTTGAGCCAAATGTTTTTGATGGTCTCTTGTTTTTAATACTTAATGTGGCTTCAATTAAGTACAAGTGGCAATTATCCTCTAAAGTTATGAATTGCAGTTAAATAAATTAGGTATGCTGTTCTGTCAACTAATTTTATTTTTTTTTAATGGCTTCTGTTCAGGTAAGCAGCTCATGCTCTAGAGATGTTTCTGTTTTTCCTGCCTTTTTCAGTGATGTTGGGTCTCCTTGCAAATATTGCAGAGATTCTGTTGGAAGAGGTTTGAGTTTTAGCAGTATGTTTTGTGGGAAAAGTTGGCTGATATTTTGGCTGGATTTTCAGGACTTTAGAGTTATAAGATTAAAATTATAGATCAAATCCACTGCGGGTAATTGTACAACTGTCAAGTGTCTCTATATATGTTAGGTCTCTAACATATATATGTTAACATCTATATATATATACACATATATATGTAACATCTCTCCATGTTAGGTCTTCATTGGCTCATTGTTGAATTCACAGTAGTGGGATTTAAACATGAATAGGGAACTGTAATTTAGGGTCTCTCGCCACTATGTAATAGCTTGAATATACACCAGGCTTAGGAAATGCATTCTGGATAAGGCTAACTGACATCTGTCTGATTGATTTATTGATTTAATTTGTAAACAGAGCAAATGTGAGAGGAGTCACTAATGAAATAAGAATATTACCTGATCCTGCTGTATTTTAAGTTATTTAACACAGAGGTACACTGAAGCCTCTGCTGTGTAACTGAGGGTGAGGTTCTCTGGGCTTTTAGACAGTTGTGTAAAACTTTGGTGATGTGATAAGACATAAAATAGAAAAGCTAATATTAGATAAATCATTTCATGTTTTGTAGATGATGAGATGGGTATCTGCTTGTGGATTTTGTAAGCTTCATCTCTTTGTAAATGAAGTACAGGCAAACACTTAGCCCTGTCCTCAGTGATGCTTTGCTAAGCCTCACTTACTGGAGTAGGCAGCTGGACTGCCCATGAGAAGAAACAGCATAGAAGCAGCAAAAATCAGAATGTTCTTCCATGTGCAGCAGATTGCTGGAAATTGAGTGGAACCTATGTGGAGATTGCATTGGGTACCTTAGATCTGATGAAGATAGTTTTATAATGTGCAACAGGGAAGAGATGTGTGTTATAGATGTAGTTCACAATAAAATACGCCGTTCTTTGTAAGAGCAGATCCATCTGTGTACTGCTATGAAGAAGCACTTTTTCTGTACCTTAGAAAGCATATTCTGTCCATGAAGGTTCTGTGCTTGCAGACATGGGAGTTAACTGCAGTATGTGAAATCTGAAAGGTTTTCCGACTGCATCATTACTCTGTTAACCAAGCAGATGCATGTAACACTAGCAGTGCACATTTTTTCCAATTCAGTATTTGATTTATAAAAAGAAGCCTTTGCAGAGATACCATTTAACTGATGTAAGCTGCAGAGCTTTTTAATCTACTGATGGTATGGCTCTAAAGTCAGAATGCAGCACTACACATAGCTGTGTCCAGAATTTTAAAGTATTTTTTGTACCTGGACGCTTAAACACAGAGCTTTCCAACTGAAAAGAAAGGAAAAATATTAAGGAAAGGTGTATTTCACATTTAACATAAGTAATTTCTTTCTATAAAATGCAACCATAGTTTGGAAATGTTATTTCTTTTTCTGTGAGAACTGAAAAACTTCTCTGGACCTACTGTGAATGAATATCAACAAGGGAATATGTAGGTAGAACATAGGTGCCAAAACATCAAACCGACTGTGGATTAGTGTTTCTCTTTTGATTCTTCTATTTTTACATGTCATGTTGATTTTTCCGTCTATGATTAGTCTTGTTAGTAATTGTGTTAGTGGTGGTTCTGATTCTACCTCAGCAGAATATATCACAACTTGGAATGCATGGAGAAAGTCTTAATCATTGGAACAAAAAAAAAATCCTTGCAAATTGAGTATCACACTGAATTCTGAAGTATTATTGTTCTATTTGCAATGGATTTGGTGGCTTTTACATTGTGTAACATGCTCCTTATTTTTAAACACTTAGGAGTTTACCAGATCTTTTTATGTGGTTGCTGGAGCATTGCCCTGGGACAGCAGTAATGATGGATGGATGAACAGAACACAGTTCAGGTAAGAAATCAGATATATGCCATTTGGTGTGGCTGTTCATTAACTTTGCTCACATTGTTTTGGTTCAGCTTCAATAGTAGCAGTCTTTAATGTTACACCACTAAAATTCACTGAATATAAAATATAAATCTCTTGTCTACATGAATGTTTACATATATCTCTCTGTAAATCAGTGTCAGCAGGTTTTTTGTTTTCCTTCCAGATTTGGTAACCCTGGTAACAGATGCTGCTGCTGCTATTACAGTCTTTACCCTTGCTACTGTATAAATTTCCATAAGAATTTTATTTCACACTGATGGTCACAACTATAGGTCTGAATATAAGAATAATTTCAGAATTTCTTGAGTGATTTAGGTAACTTAACTTGTTCTTTAAGGCTGTGCCAATTTAAGATATATTTGTTTTTGATATCCTTGGAGGTTAATGCAAGCTTGTTAAAGCCTGCACAAAGGCAAGCAAAAGTTGGTATTGATTTAATGCTTGCTGTGCCACAAGCTTCCTGGGAAAACATGGACAAAATCTTTAGTTTCCCTATCAGTGGGAACTAAGTGGTTCCATACCCATATGCTTGCATTTCTGCTAGAGAAAACAGTGTGCCCAGAGTACTTTTTTTTGCACAACTCTGATATGCCCAGGGCCATATTGAGCTTTCTGTGTGCCTGAGGATCACCTTGCTGTGCTGGCAGGGTAGAGCTGCCAGGAGCCAAAGTGAAGCTGTGTACTGCTGAGTGCACATTTTGGCTACAATGAAAGGCTTGGGCTTATATGTAAGTGCTGTTTTAAGTCACACATGGGCTTTAGATTCTTTGGGCCTCCACTGCCCTATTCTCTCCTTCCTTTGTGAGAGCATTGTGAAGACAGACATGGTGGAGGCTGCATCGTGTTCAGGTTGGAGCCAGATGTATATGTACAGTGTTAGAGTTGTTTTAAGGCAAGGACACAAAATATACAAAGGAACGACCCTGGAGTTTACCTTATTCTCCAGGTTGCAGGGTGCAAGAGCATAAATATAGAAAACACATCAAAATGTCAGTATCTGTGGATCAAGGGCAGGTTAAGCTTAGAGATTTAGGGAAGGCATAGCAGCCTCCTGTCCCAGGAGGCACCAAGAGAGGAGAGTGGAGCATGTGACTGCTTCCCAGATCAACCTCTCATGCTTCATAGGTGGACATCTGAGTCAGTGCTGGCTGCTTTGTTGAGTAGACTTGGCTATGCTTTCCCTTTCTGTGGATTTGTGAGATGATGTTTTGATCCTGGGTGGGTTTTTTTTAGGCTCTGCCACTTTGTACGGTTCCAGATACCTCTGCTGAATTCCAGGAGGGAGGAATCCTGCAAGTAGTCCCTGAAGTTAGTTTTGCACCTTCTATTTGCTAATTTCATTTAAAGTGGGGGCTGGGTTGACATGCCAGGAGACTCAGGAGTTGAGCTGAGCCTTTTCTGCTCCGGTGGGGTGGTAGGAAAGGATGATGGGTGCAAAACTTTAAAGAGAGTTTGAAGAGCAGCTAGACTAAGATCTCCTTGAAGTGAAAAGAAACTGCAGGCCTTCTGTGGCCCTCCCACTGCTAGTGCCTTCCTAATGAATAGGTTTGAGGCAGCTGCTCAGACCTGTCTTGCTTTCATCTTTTAGTTTATTTCCCATGATTTTAATAGTAATTTGGGGTTTATGTTCTGTACCTCCTAGAGTTACAGAAAGCAACAGAGAAGATGCTGTGTCATCTGTTAAGTAGTCATCTTGCCATTTTTCCTTCCTGACAGGATTCAAGATTGTGTGGAAGAAACTACCATAAATTTAATAACCTGGGGATACACACTCAGTGGGTTGAGCCTCCCAGCAAGACATTAAAATATAGAACCATTAATCAGAACTGAACTATATTTTTTCCTGTTGTTTTTCTTTTACACATTTAAAACATTGCTTTTGGGTTCACAGAAACTTTAGATGGACTGAAAGGAAAAGAAAAGGAATTGCCCAATGATGCCTTTGCAGCAAAATCATTGCACTGGGTACCCGACTGTACATATTGCATATTGTTGAGGCTATGGAAGGAAATGTGAATATTGCATAAATCTACCTGACTGGCTTAGATGGAGTCTCAGAAAAACACTATGCAATATATATGATGTTAACTATTTTGATAGGATTGCTGAACTGGAAAAGGCTGAAGGTGAGCCTCTTCAGTCTGCAAAAGTAAAATTTGAGACTGTGAATGTGCTAACTACAGAATTTAGAATATGACACTTATCAGTGTAAAGGCATTTCAAATTCTGTTAAAGCAAGCAGAAACTAAAACAGCTCTTAGCTAAAATCTTAGAGCCAGTTGAAGGAGGATAATTTAATTATACTGATTCTCCTTCTTGGCAGAGAATATTTGGGAGACAGAATTATGCAGCTGTGTTTTTGATTGGTTTATTTTTGCTCTTGATTTTTGTTTTTGTTAAAAACAGTGGAGATCTTGGACTTCATAAGTGATTACAGAACCAGATGAATGTTGTACACTTTTTTTCCTATCCCAAGTGCTCTTATTTTCCCTTATGTGTCTGTATTTGGGGCTAAATCCTTATGAAATACAGGACAAATGGGATGTAGCATATAATTTAAGGCTATTTCACTTGAATATGACTCCACTGTGTGCATTCTGATGACTCTTGAGAAAACATGTAAAAAAATCCTGCAAAGCCAGCTTGCTCACTTAGGGGAAACTCTTGGGCAGCTTGTTCCTCAAGTCTCCAGAAAATGGGCAGAGGTTCTCCCCTGAATCACTTCTGTGAGGCTGATGGACAGTGAACTTGCTTGTGGTACAAAATGACCACATATTTCATGGAGAACCAAAAGAAGGAACCTCAAATGACAAAGGTTTGCAATACTAGAACTGTGGGTGAACAGTTTGCTCCCTGTTTCAAGCCTTCAGAAGGGAGATGTGGTTGGGAGAAGGGCAAATCTGCTTTGTTTTCCTGTACAGGAAGGAGTGGCTGAGGAAAATATTTTGAGAGAGTTTGGAAATGGAGAAAGTGAATTGGACAATTTGATTAGACTAAGGAGAATAAGGCTTATCCACAGATCCTCTGAATGCATGTGAATATGTGGAGGTGGATTGTTTCTTGCCAGAAAGTTGTATAAAATTGTAAAAACAGAGCAAGGTTGTGTTTTTTTAATTTTTTTTTTCTGTAGCAGGATATAACTAGATTGTAAACTTTGGCAGGGCTCAACATCTGAATGCTTCTTGAAACTCTGAGAATGTTTTTGTAAAACTGATTCTGGAACTAGAATAAATGAGAGCTTTTTTTCTATAGTCTCCCTTCTGTTAATTAGATGAAACAGTAAGTTTTATATTAGTCCAGAAGGAGGTCAAAACAAACAAGAAATTGAGATTGGGGGAGCCAAACAAGGATAAATAATGAGCCAGTTTCCCAAACTGGCATTGACCTACCAAGAGTTTGGAAAATGTATGCTTGCAAGCTCCCTTTATTATTATAACCTCTTGAACAGCATAATCCTGTCCAAACAGCTATAAACGCTTTCCAATAGAGAAGTTTATGACCTAGTTTCTGACTGAAACACAGTATTACAGTGTTTGGAAAGAACTGAAGTGAAGATGCTGGTGGCAGTGCCTCTAGCACATTGCATTAGAAACTCGGGGTATTGCCCTTCGCAAACACTTGTTAATTGCAGTCAAGTTGAATGAATTTGAAGCATTGTTTGCTTGCTTTTATTTATTTTTTTAGTAGGTGTAGACAGTTAAATGCCTGAGGTGGCATGCAGAATTTTCTTTGATGTCTGAAGTTTTTAGTAGAGCACTATTTTGAAAAATGATCTTTCTAGGATTATCTCAACAGGAATTCAGCAATTATAGGATGCCTTTCTAGAATCTGTGTTTGGAGCAGTGAAGGGAAAAATAAAGGTGCATTTATTCTGTTCACAATGATAAATCTGTTCCAGAGAGACAGGGATAATTTTGATTAGGCTTCATTCCATTCATGGCCTTCCTGTGAGGAGCAGGGCAAGGACATGATGGGAATGTGCTCAAAGGAGGTGGGAACAAAACCACTGAACTTGGGATTTGTGCATCCAATTCTCTTCAGCTGGGGAAACCTAGCCTTACAAGAGGCATCAGAACAGGCCACATTTCAATTAGCTGCTCTGGTGAGAGGCTGGCAGAGACACCACTTCTGTTTTGGGGGGGAAGCAATGCAGAAGTAAACTAGATCAGCTGCTACAAGTTTGGGTTTGTTTCCTTTTTGTTGCTTTTCCTGTGACTCACTGATGTAAATGAAAGTGAGGGAACTGTGCTGATCTCCATCAGCTGCAGCTGTGGCCAATACCAGTCATTCCTTTCTTCTGCTTTTCCAGGGATCTTGGGAGTGATCTTGAAAGCACAGATCATTCATGTCAAGAAGAGTTCCTGAATGCTGCTGAAATACATTAAATAATACTTGGTTAGTGTGGAAAGAGCTATAGTTAAAATTCTTGCAGTGTTTCAATTATAATTCCTTTATTGTTTCAGTTGCTTATAACTTCCTGAAATGCTTGTGTCTCAAGCTGAAATTTTCCAGACTTGATCTTGGCCTGACAGTAACCTTTCTTCTCTTTTCTTCTTTGTTTCTCTCTTCTCTGTGGTATTGCATGAATATGGCTTGGGCATTTCATTTGTAATGAGCAGAAAGTAGCAGCAAAATACATCATAGCTATTACATTAAAACTGTGAACAGTTCAGACAGTGCAGCTGTTAAAAATGGTGAAAATCATCAAAAGTACTCTTTGAATCTTATAAGAATCTGTGGGAGTGGGCACTTAGATATCAACTTTTGGCCTTGAACTTTCTTTTCTCTTCATAATGCAGTCATTACACTCTGTCATAATTACAACATGCAGTTATTTTGCCTAATCAATGATCAGCTGAATGAAGAAGTAGTCCTTCCACTGGTCCTGGTGAAAGAGCAGATCTGTTTCTCACTGTTTGCCGTGACCCTGATGAGACAGGACTTTGGAAATTCAGGCAAGCGCTGTGCAACAGGAGCCCTCTGGGGCATTCCTTCCTGTCCCACAGTTCAGGTTGAAAATGGTCACATTTTCAGAAACTCTTCCCACAAGAAAATTGTTTGTTTAACACAAATCTTAAATAAACTTTTTGATCAGCTCTACTCAAGCTGTCAGCTGTAGTAGTTTAAAACAGAACCCAAATGTTTTAGGGGATAGAATTTAAACCTGGGATGGAAATGGTGGAAATTAATTGTCAAGAGATTTCCTTTAAATTAATGTTAATGTCACGTCTATTTATTAACTTATGTAAAGGCAACTGGTCATGGTGGTGATGTTACTAAACAGCAAATTATGGGGTTTGACTTCTTGATTTGTAATATGTGATTCAACAAAAATAACATCATGTGCTTGCCCGTTGGCTTCGTCACAGGCTCGCTTTGCCTTAAAGACTGTGGTCTTTGCCAAGGACAATCATTGTGAGTATGTCTAATAAGAAATACAAGAAACTTTTCGTTTCTAGAATTGGCTTCTCCTGGTCCCTTGTGTTCCATGGGAAGTATCACTTCACGTGCATTAATGAATCATCTCTCTTTCTGTTGCTGATTGGTTGTATATTCCCAGTGATGCAGACAAGTGCCTCACTCTTAGAGCTGCAGGGCAGCAGCAGACAGAGGGTGAGAACTGAACTGCCAGCGGACTTTGCAGAGGTTCTCCTGCCCTCTGACTTGAATTCCCTAACTCTGAACCTCCTGTGAGATATCACAACTCTCTGATCTTGTAGAGGAGTGTAGAAACTTTGTTCAGTTCTTATTAGGTACTTACACTGGTCTCCTGCAAGCTGGTCCCTTGCAGGAGCTCAGGAGTGCCGTTCAGCCACTGCTTCAGCAGCACTAGGTAAAAGTAAGGTAAAAATAAAGCATAAAGCTGCTAGGTAATAGTAAGGTGCCCATGGCATAAGCTCAACTTTTCATGTTGCCAGACAATATTTAGGCCTTGCTGTAGAATAGTGCTATATGGTTTTTTAAGATTTTAAGGTCTCAGGATTTAGGGTTTGATCAATAAGTAGAAAAGTTCTATCATAACCACTTTCACCTTTAAAAATTAATCAAAATGTATCTTCTGCATCACAGTGTGAAATAACTATCTTAAAATTGCATTGATTTGTCATAAAAATCAGAGTCTAATACCAGAACTTTAAGGAAAACTGCTCTGTATCTTTAGTTTATGTCTTCAGAATAGGAGGAATTAGTCTCTTTAAATCAACCACCAGATTTTGGTCCAACCTACTGGTTTTTTGATGACAAACTTGGATTCTAAATTCTTTCAGGCATCCTAACATATGGCAAATTATTAAAGTGGAATTGCTTGGGAGAGGTACAGTGTTGGAGTCCAGGGAACAGGGAAAACCCTTCCTGCTGTCCTGGGGCGTCCAAGACCTCAGCTGGGACCCCAGGAAACCATTGCCTTTGACCTTAGTCCATGGGAAAAACTTCCTACACTCATAGATGAGTTGAAAACAACAAAAAAGTAGAATAGGTAGTAATTTAGTTTGTCACAGGGTGAAATTCTGTAGTTTTGAGTTTTTAGAATGGAAGTGGATGAGAGCAAGATGGAGAATTTTGGGTGGTGCCTTGTGTTCTTCTTCTTCTCCTTTGACTCCATTTTCTGCTATGACCGTGGCACAGAGACACTGGTAGATGTAGATATTGCGTGTCTAGAATCGACAGTGATTATTGGCACAAAAGTGTAAATAGAGTAGGTTTTGTAGGAGCGGATGGGACGGCAACAAGAATAGATCTATGGAGTCCAGGGCAGCTCTTGAAACACGTGGTTTATTGCATCCATGAGTGTAAGAGCCTTGCTTTAGCTGCCAGCGCCAGCTAAAAGAATGCCTGAAAAGAGACCTGAGTTCCTGTTACAATACATTATATCTCTTTCTGTTCTGGATATTCTAATTTACACTAACCAACCAGTAAAAGACACAAATCCTACAGAATTTACATACAGCCTATAAGAACTCTTACATTACCATATCGCACCACATTCTGAACCTTAAAAGCTAGTTTCTAAACTACCTTTTCCCTGCCACATTGGCAGGGCTCCTTCTCCTTGGACCCTTGGTATCTCTTTGATGTTAGGGGCATTGCTCAACCGACAGATATCTTGCTTTCAGCCACCTAATCAGTGTCTTCCTGATTGCCATGCTTACATCTCAAAGCTTGCTTGCATTTCTACTTCACTTACAGGTTTTATATTTTCAGAATCTTTTGCCAAGCAATTATATTTGTAAGGTTTCCCTGTTTCATCTTCCCCAACACATTTTAAGAGTTAATCGGACTAGAAACCTTCAAAAGACCTTGAGCACCCACTGTCCGGAGCACTTGGCAGCGTGTCTTCCAACGCGTTAAGCCTGGTGTTGGTGGCGTGTGAATCTTGAGATAAGAAACTGAATAAACATCTTCACAGTAGTAAATTTCAGATGCAGCAATTAAAATACAGCCTTGTCCTTAAAACTGGCTTTGATGGTCCTTATGAGGAAGAATAATGCATCCTTTGGTATTGGCAGCAGGCAGTGAGAACCACTGCAGATGCTGTGGGTGTAAGACAGTCAATGTGCAAGAAGCTTTAGGTGAAATGAAGTAATAAAACTTCCTTGAAAATGACAAACTTCTGTTTCTGTGGTGAGGATTTTCTTGTCATTTCAGTCTCATTAAAGCTGCTGGTTTAGGTCTACTCTCTTCTTGGAGCCCAAGTCTTTGGACTTATACTTTCAGTTACATTCTTAAATGACAAATTTTTGGGCAATAAGCATATATTTCTAGTGCAGATATTAAAATAAAAACTCAGTTATTAGCAAATACAAAAATTTGGTTGCTTTGACGTTTCTGGCCCTTTTCTGTCTGAACACTGCACTTGAATGCATGTGTTCTTTCAGGTGTACAGCTAGATGTTGGTTCTTTAGCCAGCTGTGGGAAATTTAGAGGGAATTTCTAATAGGAGCATGGAACTAATTTTATCATGTTGACTTTCTGTTCAGTGGTTTCTGTATTGCTTTTTCCCTTGTAATCGACACTTTAACTATAGGTATAAGTATTCAGCCAAACAGAATGGGCTCTGGTGTTTGAAACTTTAGTAACAAAAGTCTTTCTGTCTTGGGGTATTTAAAAACTGACCTTTAACCTGTTAAATCAAGTTAAATTGGGAGTGATAGCCTTAACTCACTTTCCTTCCCCCCCTCCCCCTTCAGCCAATTTATTATTAAATAGTCTGTGGTGATGAGTACTTTTGAAAAGTTCAGTTTAACTCTTGAAGTGCCAATCTGGAAATCAGCTTTGCTTTGTCACTTCCCCAGCTCCCATATGCCTTCTCTTATACTTGGGCTCTGTAAGTTAATGAAAGACACACCAGACACATAACCCAGTATAGGCAGAAAAAGCTCCCTGAGAGAGCTGAAACAACTCCCACGCAGTAAATTCACGACTTGCTGAGCATTGCTGCTGTTCTGCTGAAGGAGGGATCAGAATAGCTTTTTTTTTCCCTTGTGCCTGGATAATTGTGTGAATGTGCCCCATGTGCCTGACCTCCCTCCCCCACCTTCCCAGGGCCCTCAAAAGTAACCATAATCCTTACGCCTCCTGCTTCCTCACCAGAAAAACACATCAGCTCTTAGCTTGGAAAACATCCTGCTTTGCAGATGTGCTGTGTTCCAGGGCGGATGGCCCTCTCTCGGGCTCTGAGCTCCTCAGATCAGCCTTCTTGGAAATTATTAATTCTGGTTACACTGCTGCTCTGCAGACAGTCAGGGCGCTCTCTTTTCTTATTTCAGGGGCCTCTGCAGGAGGGGAGGGCTCTGTTGCACATCGTATATCACTGGTTTTGGTCTTTGGGTGCGTGTGCTGGCTTATAGGTTTAGTTTGAAGTCGACTGAAAATTCATCTTGAAAGTTTAAACTTGTTTTAGAACCTTCCCAATTAGCACAGAGTAGGGACAAGTGAGGCTGAGGTGGAAATGCTCATGTTTTACAAGGAATGAAAGAGGGTAGTGCTCATTGCTCTGTTGGAGGAGGGATGAGGATATGTATCCTTATGTATCATGGTATGGAGTGGGCTGAAGGGAAAACCTGAGCCACTGCTGTGTGTCCCAGCACTGATCAGTGCTGCATTTGCCTGAGAAAATGTTCAGTGTCTCTGTAAAAAGTAACAGCGTGTCTGTGACTGTAAACCAGGAAAGGCAGCACGGGGTTGTCCGGTCAGGAAATCTCGAGGCACAGAGTCACCACTGAGGTGGCAGACCTAAGGAAACTGGCAGTCTGGAAACGAAGAAGTAGGAATTTAGGCACGGTCAGAGCAGGACTGAGCAGGAATATTTGTGGTGCATGCTCAATTCAAGCCAGCACCAACCCTTTCTTTACTTGCCCAGGACAGAAATATCGGCGTGAGAGATTTCCGTGTGCGACTGATTTGCTCCTCTTGGACCACCCTTGGGCAGGCAGACTCCAGGCAGTCCAATCTATGTTGGTGGCAGCTCAGAGTCTCTGCCATCTGTAGGTTCAGATATGCTGGAGATTAGGCCTGTTTCAAGCTGTCTCTTTTATGGCTGTACCCTTTGTCTGATCCCAAACATTAAGAGATTAAGTTTCTTGAAATATCAGCAATTGTCAGCCCCCCTGGCTGGAGCAAACTACTTAGCCCACAGATATGGGAAGGCTTGAGTAGATTTTCAGCACGAAAAAAAGTTGAGCTCCCAAAGATGTATAATTTATACAGAGGAATAGTTTTTTACCTGCAGATTGTTGGTAAATAGTGCTTTTTTGTACTTTGGTCAAGGGCGTGCACTGATAAGGTGGGGGAGAGAAATGCAGTGAAGGTAGGTGTTTCTTCTATGGAATGAATACAATAAAAATAGGAATATGCATCACAGATGGAAAGTGCTGACTACTCAGAGCTTTCTAAATGCATACTAGATTAAAACTTTCATCCTCTTTTCTTTCGGGACTATATTGCAAGTTCTGAGCTTTCTATGTTTCAAAACAGAGCCTTTATCATAAGGAAAAGTTTATCATGAGTATTTACTAACCCAAGTAGTAAAATCTATTAAAAATCCACAAATGGCAGGCAAAGCAGAGAGGTTTTGATTCACACGCTGTACTTCCTGAGGAAGAGTCTGAAAATAAGCAAAAAATGAGATTTTTTGAGTCTAGAATTTTGTGAAGCTTTGAAAAAGGTGTACAAAACATAGCATGCAAGCTTTTGTTTGTTCAAAGGGGACCACTGCCCAGCTCCACTGCTATGTAATGGTAAACACTGAATTTCAGTGCAGGTAAACACTGCCACCATAAAGAAAAAGGCCATGCTCCAGGTCCTGTATCTGAAACTAGTTCCAGGACTTGGGTGCATGGGTTCTTCCTGCAGTGCATATCTCCTGGCATAGGGCTGGCTTTTATGCTCCAGGCCAGGATCTAGACCTAGGTGTGCCTCAAACTCCACAGCAGGAGTGTAAAGATTTTCCTGGTAAAGCTTAGTGTGGGTCAAATGTGGTGTGACTTGTTCATTAGGAAAAAGTTTGATAATTTCAGACTTGCTTTGAGTAGCTTTCATATTTTGGTTCACTTTCTTATTTCCCTGTTTAGAGGTTCTTACTGAAAAATCCCCCTTAACACGGCATAAAATGTTGTCTTTTTTTTGTAGTGAATACTGTTCATGAGGAGCACTGCAATTTTGAAATGTCTACCCTGAGAACAGTGATGCATTCTTCTGTTTGTTCATGGAATCACAGAATGGTTTGGTTTTAGAAGGGACATGTAAAGAAAGATATCATTTGGTCCAGCTTGCCTACTATGGGCAGCATCATCTTTCACTGGATCAGATTGCAGAAAACCCTGTACAGCCTGAATCTGGACACCTTCATAGACAAAGCCTAGATTGCGCTAGGTCCTTTGCATATTCTCCACATTAAGGAAATAATATATATTATCACATATAATTGTTTTGAATTTTACTGAAATGAAGAGAATATTTATTATGTAAATATTGGTAGAATGGACATGAACATTTTACATATATAGCTTGTCTTATTTTTACCAGTCAACACACAAAGGCATATTTCCTCATTAAAAAAAAAAAAAAAATTGGCCAAGTTCTACTTTTTCAAATCCACAGAGGTGTGAAAAACGGTTCTGTTGATGTCTCTGTGATAAGTTAAAATTTTTGCTTATATGACTGAGTGGAGAGTCTGACTCATAACTTTCTAAAAAGTATACATTTTATTCTTACTTAAAATATCTCAGACTTTCAGAAATTGCTATTCTAAATCCACTAATTTTTTTTTTTAATCTGCAAATCCTTCCACATAGTTCACTTTAAGACAGCTGTGATTGCCTTCTCCTGCTTGCAGCTGCTCCCATTTTCTTGTAATGTAGACTCATGGAAGCATTTGGTGTAGACATCTTTGGTTTAATTCAGGGGGAACTTGCTCCCTAATCTGTCAGTGTTAAATATAGAAAACGTGTAAGTACACACATACCTACACTATGTTGTACACACATTTAGAAGTGACTTCATCATGTGGTTTGATCTACAAAGCCCAGGAGGAGAACAGGGCTGTTTTTGCAGGAAGATCTCACCAAATTATCTAAAACTCCAATTCCACTAACAGCTTGTAGCTGGCTGCCTGGGGAGGTAACTCAGCAGTTAAGCCAAGCAAAACAAGGAATGGATTGTAGCAGTTTGTGGGGTTTTTGCACTTGAAATTCCTCCTGTTTAACTTTGCAAGTGGATTAAAACCTTGAACTTGCACTAGAAGGGATGATCTCCAAAACTTGTTGTCTGACACAGATTCTTGCACTTCAGGAATAGCTTTTACTAAGACCCTGAAATTCAACCCGTATGTGGGGAGGTTGGGAATCCCTGGGAATGCTGGTAGAGGACTATGGTGTAGGAACAGAGTTCTTGGCTGGAATGCCTTTTGTGTGTTTGCACAGGAGGGATGGGGATGCGAGGAATCTTAACTCCAAACAAATCAGTCTTCTTTGAGAGAAAAATGTTTGTTGGAGTTGGCTGTAACCTAGGTGCCACGGCAGGAGAAGTGCAGTGGCGTTTCAGCTTCACATGGAGCAAGCACGGTGCTGAGCAGCTTCTCTTGCATCTGTAAGGGTGCTCTGGGTGTGCAGTGCTGCTGCAGCCAGGGTCAGCTGTGGGTCATGCTGGGGTGTGTCTGTGTACAGACAGTCTACAGCAGCATGCAGCAGCAGCATCTGTGAGCTTTGCCATTCTCACACAACGATTTGAAATACCACTAGGCTTTAAAAAAAAAGCACACGCCTTCTCACAGCATTGGCTGTTCAGGTGTGTAATGGGTATTTCTAACTGCAGCAAGAAAGCATATATAGTAATTAAAACATAGAGCAGAAAAATTAGTCAAATTTGGCACAAATGCCTGAGAAAGTGTCTGTTTTAGCTGTAGATATAAATGAAGCACCAGCCAAAATTACTTTCGAAGGCTTTAATTACATCTGTTTTAATTTAGCACATGAAATACAGGATATTATTTTTTAATATAAATTTAATTCATGGTTAATCTGCAGATTGCAATATCTTTCCAGTAGAAATTATGTATTTGGACTGTGATAACTGAAAGCTTCCCTTTCAAGATGTTTATTCTGTCACAGGGCCTGCTGTCCAGAGCCACATGTTCTCTGTGCATGGCCAGCTGCTGCTGAGGGATCATTTAACAAAAACCCCAGCACTCCTTTGGTTTTAAATGTAACTGCATTATTATACAATAAGCTCTTCATAGTGCAGATATGTAAAATCAGACATCAAAATCTAATATCATGTCCATGGTATTTTTTCTAAAGTGAGCACAGTAGGCATGGAGAGTAGTAATTCTTAAACTATTCCAGAGCTTGTTGCTTATAAATGAGAAAAGTTGCATCTCTGAGATAATCAAAGTTTTTTCACTAATTATCCTGTTCCAAATGTGAAAGCGACCTTGTGTGTGTGTGAATAGTTAATTCACATATCCTGTACTGTTCATTGGCTGTGGATGTCATGTGCCAGTAAAGAGGGAGTTCAAAATGCTTCTGATGAGAGAGTGTAGGTTCCAGGAAAGGGAGAGACTGGCAGTCATGCAAACCTGGCTGCTCATGGAAAGGATTTTAAAAGTGCCATTAAAAAAAAAAAAAAAAAAAATTAGAGCTGCCATGTAAATTAGCAGGTTCAAACCAAAGGATTTGGGAGGATTATCTGAATAAATTTCAGACACAACTGGCCATTATACTGAATGAATTGAGAAATAAATAGTGAGTTGGGCAAGACTAGCAGGAAGAAAAGGTCATCTGTTGTCCTTCCTCTCAAACAGGCAGAGAGAGGGCAACCAAACATCAAACTTGGTGAGCCTCAATTTTTCGTCTACATGTAAACACATACACCATTTTTTTTTTTTTTCAAATATCTAACCTAAACCAGCCCTGACACAACTTTAGGCCATTCCCTTGGATCCTGTCACTGGTCACCACAGAGAAGAGATCAGTGCTTGCCCCTCCTCTTTACCTCATAGGGAAGTTGCAGACTCTGATGGGGTCTCCCCTCAGTCTCCTCTCCTCCAGGCTGAACAGCCCAAGTGACCTCAGCTGCTTCTCACAAGGCTTCCCCTCAAGGCTCTTCACCATCCTTGTGGCCCTCCTTTAATAGTTTAATGTCTTTCTTAGGCTGTGGGACCCAAAACTGCACCCAGCACTTGAGGCAAGGCCTCCCTAGTGCTGATCAGAGTGAGACAATCTCCTTCCTTGCCCAGCTGGTGATGCTGTGCCTGATGCCTCCCAGGACGTGGGTGGCCCTTCTGGCTGCCAGGGCACTGCTGGCTCAGAGTCACCTTGCCCCCAGGGCCCTTTCTGTGGCACTGCTTTTCAGCATCTCATCAGAATCCATCACTCTGACTTGTTGAAGTTCACCCAGGGGGTGGTTGGCCACTGGAGCAGTCTCCCCGGAGAAGTGGTCACAGCACCAGCCTGGCAGAGTTTGAGAGGTGTTTGGGCAACACTCTCAGGCACAGGGTGTGACTCTTGGGATGGTGCTATGCAGGGCCAGGAGCTGCACCTGATGATCCTTGTGGGTCCCTTTCAACTCAGCATAGTCTGTCATTCTGTGCATGTGTGAATGAGAGAAACATGAATGAGAACCTGTTTATGTGGGTAACAGAATCACGGGTCTTAAACAGTTTAGTTATAGAAGTGTGGAAATTGGGCCAGAAAAACTGGAAAGTCTTATTTGGTCAAAATTATCACATTGATAGGAGGAGGAGGAGACTGAAGTTCATGAACTGTAGCTTGATTTTGGGAAAGTAACATAATATTTTCTTGTGAAATCTTGCTTAAAATATCAGTGTAATTGAATTGTTTGTGAAAGTTGTTACACTGAAATTGAAAACTGGCAAAAATAATAATAGAAAAATCCTCTCAAATCCAGAAACAGATGGCAGTGACAATGTACAAGGTAGGGAATGATATCATAGGCAGTGCCCATCATATTTTAATATAGTTTAATGCAGAGATGTATCATGCAGATGAGTGGTGACAATCTCTGGCCTCTCTTTTAATGAAGATTGTATTTTCTCCTGCACACAAGGATAATCAGCTCTTCTCGAACAACTCATCTTGCTGTGAGCAGAATCTGAGACTATGGTTTCAGCAGGGTTTTGAGTTTTGTCAGAAGAGTGGCTGCACCACTGATTTCAGGATGCTCTCTCTGAGGAGGGGTTGGTCCATTTTATGTGTGGGCACATTAAAAGTATTACATTTTATATGCCTTCTGAAAACTTCTGCTTGGTCAGTGACATGGTACTAGAATTCTTTATTTTAAGAACTCTTCTCCACAAATAACAGGCTTGAGAAAACTGAGTTTCTCATTTACTTATTTCATGATTGTCATGCTAGGTGTTTGAATATGTAAGAAAATCTCCCAAAATACCAAGAGACTTCTGATAAAGTCCCTGAGTATGTGGCAATGTTGTCCTTCGATGCATCTTTTATCCCACGATGTGCCTGTTAGTGTAGGAACAAAGTGACAAAAATGAATTTTTTTTTACTTCCACCTTCTCAGGATTTTAGTAGTTGTAGGTAGCATCACCATGATAGCAGGCATTGTTCTGCTGTGTCTTTAAAACCATCAGTCAAAATGTAGTTATGTTACCACTAGTTATGATAGTTATGATACCGTCTTCCACAGTTGCCAAAATTTTTACTCTTGTCTTTACCTGCGTGTGACAGCAAACTTCTCTCTTGTGGTTCACAATGCCAAGAGGAAACTCTGCTCTGAGAAACAGAAAAGATTCATTGGGTTTGCTGGTGGTTCTAGCCCTTCTTTTCTGGAGATGTTTGGTCAAAATAGAGACCACTGATTACCTTTCCATGGTTTATTTAATTGTAAAACCAAGGAAATGCTGGATGCGTGCTTCCATTTTTGTTTTGTGTCTTGGGAACTTTGAGTTCACTTAGGTGATGCAGATTTAGAAATCTGCAAGTCTGTACTACTCAGGGAGATGCTATTTATTAAAGATAGACAGCGACAACAGACAACATTGTATTAACTCTCTGGCTCAAGCACACCTTTGTCTCAAAGCTAGTTCCTAGGTCTAATAGCAAAACCCACCTGTCTTTTCTTACTCTAATGCCTACAATTCTTAATAGACTGCCTTAGTGCAGCCCCTGGAACCTGAAAGCCACTGTAATACTACAACAGCCTCAGGCACGACCCTCAACAAGGCACAGATTAGAGAAGACAATATACCTACACAATCATTTTAAAGCCAGTTCTCTCCAAAGGCCAACAAACAAAACCCATGTTATTTTTGAAACTAACTAGAAAAAATTGTTACCCAGAGAGGACTCAAAGGAATCATCAAATACCATTAAAAACCCTCCCAAACAAACCAAACTCACGATCCTCCCAGATAAACATTCTGCAGTCAGCGTCCCCATAAAAAAAGGAAGAGACCAGAAATTTTAAAGTAATAGGAGACACAGAAAGAAATAATCCACTAGCTAGATGTTTTGACTTCTGTCAATAAACTGCTAAGTGCTGTTTGCAGATACCCCAAGCCTTGGCTGTCTGGTATTGAGAGAATACCCCTGATTAAATGGGAAGTAGAGGGTGATACCTTCCCATTTTTGTTTAGGCCAAAGGATCCTGGATTTTCAGTTGCCAAATATATTATGTGATCTGCTAAACTTTTTTTCTGTAGTAGCATACACTGTGAATTTCCCACAACCTTGCCATTTAATAGCCTTAGAACATAAAATGCCAGCACAGAATTAAACAAAATATCATAAACACTCCTCTTTCTTCTCCTTCTTTCCCCTGAAGCCTTGAAAGGATGATCTGCCATTGCTGTCAAAGTATGATGAAAATTTTGGGATAATCTGTTGCAATATTGAAGTATATGCTATCAAATGCAACTTAAAGATCCTCAGGGTCAAAGGTTTCATTGTGATGTTTTGCTTTACCTTGCTTAACCTATTGTTGCATTATCACCTGCTGTACACATAGGACAACACCACCCCCACACCCCCAAGATTTTTGAGCAAAAGCAAGTAACTTCATAATGATTATCAGCTGTGTCTTATGGTTATAATTATGTCAAATATTCTGTGTATTTATTTAAGAATCACAATCCCTTATCATGGTAATGGTATTATGGAAGAGTGTGTTAGAATAGTTGCCAAGCACCCAAGAGCTGCTGAGGCAATCTTGTCTGAATTTTTCATTTCTCAATTATCAGTATATTTTGTTCGTGAGAAAGAAGTTGCTGCTGCTACCTAAACAGAGAATAGCTTGGTGATGTTAATGATCTCTTAGAGCATAGACTATAAACAGAAAGAAATCTGAAATAGAAATAATCTGACTGCATATTCCAAGAAATAACCAATGTCTAGTTACAATTACTGCTGAGGCACCTATTTTAGGGCTCTTGTGGCTGTGGTGGTATGTCGTTATTTTTCCTTAGTTCATTATTTTAGAGATGCTTATCTGCAGCTCTGCAGGAGTGGAAGGCTGCTTTATGTAAGCCAACACTTATTCGTTGTCTATTGCTCTTGCTTGAATTCATTCTTTGAACTTACCTCATTTCCTTTGTGTTTAATACCACCAAATGTAAAGGTGACAGGGTCGATCTCCAGTGTCGGGTACCTCTGTGGCTAGAAGAGGTAAAAAACTGAGGATTGCAGGATGTGAGGGAGCTACTTCCTCACAAAACTTGCTTATCAGAAATACTTTCATGGAGGTATTTAAAATATGTGTAGATGTGGCACTTAGGGACATGGTTTAGGGGTGGACTTGGCGGTCCCTGGCTAATGGTTGGATTCTATGGTTTTAAGGTTAATGTCAATTAAACTTAATTGATTGATTCTAAACTTCTGGATCCAAATATCCTTAAAATTGCAGGGAGATGCTGGTGGTGTGTAGCAGTGTTCACTGGTGGTAGTCTCTAACTTCTGCCTTCCTGCATTCATCTTGTTGGATAAATAATTAGTTAAGATTGTGGTTGGCATACTTGTTGTTGCCTTCTGCATGCTGTTATCATTACAGTAAGCTCTGCCTTCGCTGTGTGCCTCATGTCACCTCAGGATCAGACCAGAGCCAAACTCACGTGACCAAAATGGTAAAATTCTGATGTTCTTTGACCTTTCCTTCCCCTGGGGAGACATTGTTTTCAGCTGGAAAATACCCCTGTGAAACTTCTCCTTCATTTCAGCTGCTCCCAGCTTAGGACAGTAAACCCAAAGGGATGTTTTTAAATTGAGAGCAGCATTCTGTGGAGGCTAACCCAGCCTCATGCTGGGTGGGGTGAGCAGCTGCTGGGAGCAAGGATGGGCAGTGCCAAGGGAATGACCACGGCATTGGTACTGCCTGGCTTCAGTTGTGGCTGTCTCCAGCAGTTCATCACAGGAGTCCAATATTCTGAAACTTGTTAGCTGTCCTGAGAGAACACAAACAAATCACAGCTTCACAGCATGTTTGGAAAACCATGGAAGTGCCAACACTTCAGGACTATAATTTCTTTTTTTGTTCCATTTTAATTTTTTTTTTCCAAAACAGCTTAGAAAATATTGATTTTAGGGGTGAGCAAACAGGTTTGATTGAAATAAGAAGTAGTCCATGCTTTTCACATTTTTTGAGCTGACTATGAGATTTATGCTTTTCGGGTTTGTTGTCTTTGAATAGTTGGACATGGGAATTGAAATTTTCTTTCTCATTCTTTCTGAAATACTTCAACATTTTCCTTTTATTTCTTATTTCTCAATAGTCTTGAGATTGATAGTTTGTTCCAATTTTCCAGTGTAGCCAGAAGTGGTTCAGAGGGCTCTCCTGGTTTTAACTACTTTATAAATTTTGTGAACTATAGATTTCCCTATTTGGCTTTAGAATAGATTATTTTCAGGAATAGATCATAAACACAAAGCATTGGCACCAGCATTTCCTACTTTGTTTAATTTAGTGCTTTTTCTTTGCGTAGGCAAAGTGTTAGAAAACAATTTACTTTTTAAACTTACAGGAGGACATTAAACTAATTTTTTTAAAATTTCTTATAGAAAAGAGAGTGTATGTTACAGTAATTTGATGGGTTAAATCACTAACCTGAAGTAATATAAAGTACTATTGAGTTTAAAAGTTACTGTTTAAAGAAGGGAAAGAGAGGATTTATCTTTCTCTTATATAATTCATTAGGTCTGTTTTGTTTTTTTTCTTGTGTTTTACAAATTTCTTTCCTTCTCAGTATATATGAAACTTAATTGGTGGGTTGAAGCATAATTTTTACAAAATTATCCTCTCTGTCTGTAAAGTTATATTCTGGCTTTTTTCCATTTATGTTTTCTCATCTGTTGAGTCTGCTGAGCACAGACAAATACAGGCGAGACACAGAGCCTTTACTTGCAGTAACTCTGTCAGTGCAGGTCGCTTGCTTATTCTGTATTTATCTGTTCATTTCTCTTAGAGCTCATTAATCTGTCAGCATGACACAATCCTTCCAATGAGATTGTGCCAAATGTTACAGTAGCACACCAGCAGAAACCTGCATGCCATTCCCCCCCCGCCCCCAGTGATTAAATAAGATCTCTTTCCTGTCATGTAGCATGCCCAGTGCACTCCAGATTCACCAGTGTTTTGGTTTTTCAAGAGGAAATAGCATATTCCATTCCACAGTATTGACTGAAAACTCAGTTCAGGCTCTACATACAGCCTGACCCTCTACCCTGCAGCCCTTTGCTCCTAAGCAGCAGGGTAATATTGGTGAGAGCACAGGATAAGCCTGACTAGGAGGGAGAGCTCAGCACACAAGACTCCAGTGGTATTTAAGACTGAGCTTAAGAGCTGCTCAAGAATTACTGCTGCTTATGACTGTTTGGCCTGGCCGACTGTCAGAGCTATTAACTTCAGAATAACATGTCCTTAAATAAAATGCAGTGGTTAGGGAGGAGGGAGGGAAGGGGCTTTTTTTCCATTTCTTATGATAATGCCTCATTATCTTAACCTATGGAAAGAGAAACGTCTTCTTCTTGAATTGTAGTGCTTCCATAATTCTGGGTGATGTATAAAAATAGCTGTGAATGTGGAGCATCGAGGGGAACCATGAGACACACTTTTGGCTTCTTGAAGTTTTCAAAACTTCATAATGCTGCAGAAGGATCTTGCTTTGTGCTGGTCTTTGCAGCCATATCCCTGATCTACATTTCTCCAGACCATACTGGTTTTTTGCTTTTTTGGTTTTTTTTTCCTAATTCCAGTGTTTTTCTTTTGCTCATATGCTGTTTATTAAAAAGAAAATTTAAAAAAGCCCCTCTTCCTGTGCTGCATAAAATACTATGCTTACCTGTAAGCATCTGGAGCTCCAGCTTCATATGCTGTATTTTTTTGTGAGCATATGCTCAGAAATAACTCCTGCAGAGTGTTTTGATTATTTGTGAATCTCTCCATCTTGCTTTGAAAGCACCCTAGCATCATTTATATGGTCATTTTGGATGGCAGTGACATTTATTAACATGGAATCTGAAATACAAGCAATACTTTCTTGCAGTTGAGACAGGTAGATCAAAAAAGTCTTTTATTAATGTCAGAATTTGCCCCAAAACAAGCAGCTGTTTGACTTCAGCTGAAAGTACAAAATGTCTTGGTCACCTCTTTCCTGGCATTGACAGAATTTTGGGACTTCTGCCAGACAAATGGAGTACAATTTGAATGTGTGAAGGAAGACACAGAAAAAACCCCAACCAACCAAAACAAACAGCCCAGCAAAACCCAAGTAGGCTTTTATGAGTCTGATTATTTACTCTTTATGCTGCCTGTCCTCTTCCTTTTATCTAAGTGATGATTTTGTTAGGTTTATGTTTAAAATACTTTTTTCCTCTTCTCTCTTCCATTTCTGTGGTTCTGTCTGCTTGCTCTGCTCCCAGGAGTGCTCTTGTTCTCCTGTGCACTTTTTCCTGTTTTTTCATTAACACAGATTTTCTTTTCACTTCCTGCTCAGAATGACAATTCCTAGCTCTTTTAAAATCCCTTTTTCTTTTCCTTGTTTCTCCTCACCTGCTATTTCTTACAGTCTTCAAGCTGTATATTTGTTTTTCTTTCTGTCCTCTACTCATATTCCTGGGTTAGGTTTTCCTCTTCACTGTACTTTTCCAAACGAGTCAACCTGCTGAAAAAACCAAACCCAAAACAACGTCCAAACCTGGGGCACGTCCTACTGATCAGGTACTTCAGGTTTTTAAAAAGTGGGCTGTGCATATGTAGAGTCTCTGGCTTCAAACCTGAGTGAATACAATTACAGAAATCTTTTTTCTCAGACTTCTAAATGCACAAAACCTTAAGCCCCTAGGAATAGTTTAACTGCAAAGAATCAATATATTAGAGTGGTGTCACCTGTGCTGTTAGCTATAGCTGTTACTGTGTCAGCGTTTCCATTATAAATTTTGGCTTTCAAGGGTTTATAACTTTGCTATTAAAATTCATTGCTGACTGAAACTTGGCGTGCAAGGACTAAGCCTGGAGCAAACTCCCCCTCCCCCCCTCGAAAGTAACTTTCAGCCCAAAGGAATGTGATAAAAGCCATTAGTCTAATGATTAGACAGGCAACACTATTGATACAGAAAAAATACTTTATTTACTTATGTTTCAGCCTTCGTTGTGGACATATACATCAGGTGTTTTGGAATAGGAGATGGAATGAACTAATAAAAAAATAATTAAGAAGACAAAACACCTCCTTGATAACGCTGTCATGATATCTCTTGGAATGCATTTTGGTAGTTATTTATTTCACAGCTCTATAGCTACAAAATAAAAGATTTATACATTAAGCCAACTGAATGTGCCTCATCACATGCCCTAAGAAAAATGAAAGAATGCTGTTATGGAGATCAGGAGGCTGAATAGATCAGGCTCCTGTGTGCAGTATGTTGAATGCTTCAAACCTGCTTCAGCTGGATGAAGGAGGATGGAGTGTCCCTGGCGGAGCTGCAGGCGGGGGGATCTCTGCTCTCCCTGGAGAGGTGTTTCCAGCTGGTGACCTGCACCAGACAGGTTGCCTTGCTCATCTGACATTGCAGGGGAGATGCCTCATTTCTGGGCAGATGAAGTTGAGACAAGCAGGATCCTGTTCTTAATGAGGTAATTTAGGTCACCCAGCAACTACCTTATGTGGGGCAAATTTCTTGCGTGGAGTTGCCCGTGGGCAAGTATCTATCCTCACAGACTGATGCCAGAACACTTGGTATTATTTGGCACCTTTTCTTGTTGTCTTTGCGAGGAAGCCTTAATGGGAAGATACTTTCCTCCTCCTAAAAGTAAGATAGCAGGATTCATCCTGCTGCTGTAGTTGGGAGTTAAACACGCAGCTGTTCTTGAGTAAGCTTCTATCTGTGGGGCTTTTCTTGCATATCTTGCCAACTCTGATGCTACTTTTGAAGTGAAAAATGCAAGCACCTATAGTGTTGGGAAGGAAAAAGATTTAGGGGAAAAGAAAGTATTTAGTGACAAAAGCAAGTGCTTTGATTATAGTAATTTGCCTTTAAAGATGTACCACATAATGCTCCATCTTGGAAGTTTAGTGGGTCAGATATTTGACACCCAACCCATTTAAAGCTGATTACATATACAGAGTGGTTTCAATGGGTATAGGGAGGAAAACTAACCAGCAGAATTGCCAGCAGTGTTTCCTCTTCAACACTGAATTCTAGTAACTATCATACAACAGGAAATTTGTATTTTGAATCTGAAGATGACTGGCTTATGAGAACACAAACTGTGTCAGAAATGATTTTGTCTATGGTTTGTCACTTGACCTTTTGGTAGCTTTTGTTTTCTGGTGGAACGGGGTTTATAGGGTGAAAATATAGTGCTTGCTCTATGTGAAGCCAGCTGTGTGAATGCCAGCCACACAAAGCCAGCAGGACCAGCCACGGAGCCACTCATTCCAGCCCCTCCAGGCTGAAGGCAAGGCGAGTGGGATGGCTGCTGAGTCACCCGGGCAGCTGGGGATGGATTGGGAGCTTCACTGCATCTGCTCTTCTGTGTCTGAGCCCAGAGGGAATGGTTGGAGACTTCCCTCCTCGCCTGGGGTGTCTGCCCACCCAAGGCTACTGGTTTTTGGGTGCCTTGTTGCCCTTCTGGAAGGGCAGTGCAGGAGCGCGCGTGTGCTCTGAGCTGGTGGCGTGCTGGGAAGGTTTTTTGGCGGCTGGCGTGGCTCCAAAGGGGCTTGCCAACACTTGTTCAGTAGCAGCCCTTCAGGGACCAGTTATGGATAAACAGCTGGATAAATTGCCTTTTTTTTTTTTTTCTCCTGTCTCTGAATGCTGATACTGTAACACACACCCTCAGATTGGCCTAGCGAATATTAGAAAATGATTGGGTAAAAGGATGAGATGCTTTACTAATGCTTTTTGAAATAAGCTGAGACATGTTTTTGTAATAATAGAAATTTCCTTCCTACTTCATATTATTCTCTGTTTTAGAGTGAGTGTCTACAATATAACCCAGGTCTTGCCCTTCTTTCTCCTCCAACACAGCAAGTGTTTGAAGAGCTGCACTGGCCTCTTTGGGGGATATGTGCATGTGAGAGCAGGAGAAAGCAGATTTACCAGCAGAATCTTATTTAATCACGTGATTTAAATCGGAGGTGTTTTCAATAAGAGTTTATAGAGGCTGGCTCAAATCCTTATAAATAAAAGAACTGAGATTCTGCTCTAGTAGTATAACTTAAAATAATAATGACCATGATTCTTTATTCTTTCCAGTGTCAGAGCAACTGTGCAGCCGCATGGCCAGGCTTCCTGTCTCTTCTGAAAGCTTGTTCAGGAAATGGCAAAATGCACAAAAAGGGTCTTTGTCATTGAAAAAAGTTTGTTATTGTGCAGTTGAAGTACAGCTGTTACATATTTCCTCACTTAAATTTGAACCCTTCCTGAAGTTTCAGTCCTTTAATTATTCTGCCCAGGTCACTGGTCTGTAGTGTCTATATTTAGTGCATTGCAAAAGTTTTCTGGTCATCTGAAGAATGAAAAGCCTTTCTGTGAAACCCCGCTCCATCTACATTAACTATGGATTTTCTGTTGGACTAAATAATATGAAATGTGAATACTGGAGGGTTTTACAGAGAAGTTTAAATGCATAAGCTACATCACTGTTTTAATATTTTGCAGATTTCTGCAGGTTATGAGGACTATAGCACATGTACTCCCTTTCTCTCTCAAAGAAATCTCAAAACAAATAAACCAACCTCAAGACTTCCCCTCCCCCCAAAAAAAGAAAAAAACCCCGACCAAACAAAAGAGCCCCAACAAACACACACACGCAAACACACAAAACAACAAAAAACCCAACCAAACAAACCAACCAAAAGACCC
>VWYP01017762.1:390942-406110 GCA_013400435.1 Pycnonotus jocosus | reverse complement strand
CCAGAAAAAAAAAAACCAACCAGAAACAAAATCTCCTCCTCCCTGGAAGTCAAGGAAACCATGCCCTATTTATCAAGAGTTGTCTTATCAAAAGGCTGTAATGACTGTATTAGCCAGAATTCTTGCCCTTCAGCTACTGAAGTTTATTTCATCATCAGAAAATAGTAGTCCAAGTGCTCTAGCCTAAATTTACTTAATTTACTTGCTTAATTTACAAATATATTTGTGATTTGTCAATGCTTCAACAGTTTTGGTAGAAAAGTTAGAGGGATGAATGCAGGACTGTGGCCTTTTGGTGGAAGTTGCTCTGATCAGTAAGACGGGGAAGGGTGTGTTTGTCTTTTTCCTTGTTTTAAAGTCATACCTTTCTGTTCCCCTCTAAGAGTTATAAGTACAATGTTTTTGCTATTGACTTTTCAGATAGTGTGTTTGCAGATGACTTTGTAAGAAAGCTTTGAACTCAGACATAATGATAGATTCTATGTGAAGAACGTTCTGAGATTTTATGTATCAACGTTTATAAGGTAGTATAAATTATGAAGAATTATAAAACATAAAGGTAAAAGGCATTGGCCTTCAACTTGTTTTTAGCTGTAAATGCATGCCAAACACAGTTCTAATCACTGAAAATGTTTTTTCTTTTTAAAAAGACACACATAGTTATTGTGCTATTGTTAAGTAAACCATTTTTTGCATTTTCATAGTTAGGATTTAGAATTTTGGAAAACAAGAATAGAGAAGTGCTGTGGGTGTGGTGAAAACAGTATCTTTGGATAACTTTCTCTAACTGATATTATAAATCATCTTGATTGTTCAGGTTTAGCTCCCCCCTTGTATGGGTGGACCTTGTTGGCAGTGCGTCTTCCTGGAGATGAGCTGGTGACTTCTGAGAAAGTAGCTGGATCCTTTGGCAGCAGAGGGTTGGAAAGCAGGCTTTTTCCGTGTGCTGTTGGAAACTAATTCCCTTGCAGCAAATTTCCACGTTATCTAAAATCTCCCTCATAGGGTTCAGGCTATAATGCTGGGCCCTATCACCTGATATGCATTTTTCTTTCTTCTCCCTCTAGTTTTTGGGGTTTTTTTTAAAGCATCTCAATATATTCTCTAATACTCTGTGTATGGTGCTGCGTTGCTCTCTGAGCTGTGGACACAGATACAGTTCCTGTACCTTTATCCATGAACCCTTCCCACAAAGGATATAAAGAGAGAGCGTGGTAGGAGACTGGAATTTCCCTTCCTGCAGCTATAAAGCTATCTTGATGGGCTGTAATGTGGGCTCCTGGACTAAGAGAGAATGGCCTGGAGGAAAGAAGGCAATTACATTTTGGCACTAATGTATATTTTAATCATAACATGATGCAGTTCAGCTGTATTTGATTATAATGCAGTGCTATTTACATGTAATGAATATATGTATTATCATAGCCAGGGAAGAGGCATAGCTGAACAAAAAGTAGTTAAATGGCAGAGCCAGCTCACTAGGCTTTTGCTCTGAGCAATATAGTGCGGGTAAAACGAGCTGGGTTTGATTAAGTGGCACAGGAATAAAGTGCTGGCCAATAAAAACTCTGGTTTTTTGCCTTATGTGTTCTGCCTTTTAAGTCAGCTCATTAGCTTTATATTTATATGGCACCCTCTGCTCCTTTGAGCCATGTTAATTATAAGGTGGTGCATAACATAATCAGAATGCTTATACATGGATTTTGCATGAATGGAAAAACAGTATGTTTTGAAGTACATGTATGAGATACATTTGAAGTTAGCTTTGACCATTTCTTTTTTCCTTTGTAAATTTGCTAAATCTGTTGGTGAAAATGGGACACTAGTCTGTGAAGTGCCAGTTCACCTCAAAGCCAGTGTCCTGAACTCAGGCTCGTGTTTGCTTCCAGCTACAGCTGCTTCCTCAAAAAGCCTGTTCTTGTGGTGAAGGTTTGAAAACTGGAAAAGGAGTCTATTGTTAGGCTTGTGTGTGCCCACAGTGTGCGTGCTGAGACACATACCTTCACACACACATACCTCCAGGTGGTCAGTTCATGGGCATGTTACGGGAAAGGAGAGTGGCAGGTTGGTTTTGGTTTTGCCTGGCACCAAGAGAACCTTCACAGGTTTTTCTTTTGCAAGGGACACCACTTCCAATCAGTGAAGGGAAACCCCTGTGTCACCCGTGCTACCCGATGGCTTTGCCAAAGCAGCGAGCTGTCAAGGGTCCAGCTTTCGGCAGCACCCAGCCTGGGAGGACAGAGACTCTGGCAATCACAGATGTGCAGGTTGTTGCCCTTTGCTGTGCCCCCAGGGCCAGCTGTGAGAGCCTGGGCTCTGGAGTGTGTGCAGCCACAGCCTCGCGTGGTCTGCCCGAGCTGTCCTTGCTGCACCTGCCTGGGAGTGTGTGCCGCGTCAGTGAGAAACAGGCTGCACTTCTGGCCTTACAAAAGCTTTTCCCCTTCAAAGAAAGATGTCAGAGGAGGCGGTGATGTTGCAGGAAGAGGAACAGTATTTCAGTTGTTCAGACAGTTTAAAATGCCTTAGTTGGAAATAACAATTGCATTTGATTTTTAGTGACAACAAAAGCCTTGACCTGATGCTTGACCCTACCTGTTTTTTTCTCATGTGTTGCCATCTCCCAGCCAAGGAAGGGCTGAGCTGAAGCTCTGGGCTGCCTACAGGTTTTCAGGAAGCGATGACACGTAACTCCAGCTGCTCTCCCCCGCTTTCCACGTATTGTTTCTGGGTTCGTCAGGGAACACACTGACACACACTGAGAGGCTGCTATCCTTTAATTTCTTTTATTTTCTTTTATCTTTTTTTTTGCTCAGGTTTGATGATGGATACAAACAGATAGCTTTATTTAGAACACGATTGGGAAGAAAAACACAGCTTAGGGTTAACACCCTCCTAGTGTTTATCCATAAACATGGAATAGTGCGAGAACACCAGATACCTATGGAGCACTGTGATTGGCTGCTACTGATGTCATTCTGATGTCACTCAGAAGTGATCAGTATGTCACCCAGCAGATGAACAGATCAGATTTCTTTATTTGTGTGTATAAATTCCATTTCATAGTGGCACATTTTCAGGGCATTATTGCACTGTTTGAGTTTTGAAGAACATCTAGGCCTTTTCCTGAGCCTGTCAATATTTTGTCTCAGCATACATAAATGTGCCCTCTCTCTCTGCTTTTTTCTCTTAACACTGGTACGTAAGCAGTTGACTTTCCTCTGAATTATTTGCTAATAAAATAGGTGGGAGATGTGTTTATGCCTCACCTGCTCTGGTTGCAAGCTTAGAGAAGAGGAGGAGTGTGTATTTGGGAGGATGGATAGGTGCAGATGAGTGCAATAAAAGGTAGATTTGTAGAAATGTTCAGTTTTCCATCCACCCGTTCTTGAATCTAGGTCAGTGTATGAGTACTACACTGTTTCTCTACTGAGTACTGAACTGTAAGATGAATACATTTCAAAGTTATTTTATTAAGCATGCCAGTATTCCATGACATACAGGTCAAATCAGTCAATATTTCCAACACTTTCGAGTGAAAATAGAAATTCTAAGAAGTGATAGTCTGCTCTTAAGAAAGGATGCAAATGGAACAAAAGAAAAACAAAAAGAGGAGAATCTCTTGAATTTTAGGATTAATTGGACCTCCTCACGTTCTATGCCTCTCACTCTCATCTAGCAATAGCATTGCTTTTTTCTGAAAATTTGGAAATGCTGTTTTCAAACAAAGCCTTCAGGTAGAATTAATTTGATTGCATAAGTAGAAATATATTGGAAATGGGTTATTGCAATACTTTTCTTCCATTTTTTAATAAAATCTCCCTTTCTGTAATCTCTCTCCCTCAGCTGACCATAAGTGACTCTTCAAGTGATGCTGTAGCTCCCTGCAGAGTTACAGGAGTTGTATTTCCAAGGGACTAAAAAAATCATGGCAAACACAACTCAGGAACCTTTTGAATGCTGTTATATTACAGATTCTTTTTAGGACTAGCAAAATTTGAACCAAGCAGCCTTAGAAATTTCCTTAGTGCTAGATCTCTTCTGCCCATACACTTCTATATTTCAAATGGCCGATTATCATAAACTTGCTGATTCAAAAGGAGGTGAAAGAGTAATTACAAACTGCATGAGGGATGTTTCTGAGTTACAGTCTAGATACACGTGTCAGGCTCTTGGGTGAGCTGCAACTAACAGTGATCCAAACATACATGCAAGAATTTCATGCACAAATTTTTGCAGGTGGTGCCTTAGACAAGTTTAACAACCCAAATCAATATTAGTGCTTATTCTTCCCAGCTGGGAAGGCACTGCTCTGCTCTTCCTTGTGCTGCTTTTCCTTCCTCTTCCTCCTGCTCCTCCTCCTCCTGCTGCTGCTGTTTGATCTGGTGAAAGCTGTTTCAGCCTGAGCTGGCAGGGCTATCACTCACTATCAGGATACTTAATCCCATGCAGGTGCAGTTTGAGGCACTGCAGAGGGCCTCAAGGTCATGCTGGCTGCAAAGCCGTGCTCTGGTGGGAGGCATGATAGTCATTAACATTTCACATCTGGAGGTTCCATGCTCCTCTCTGCCATTTCTTCCTCCTCCTCCTCTTTCCCTCTGCCCTTTCATAGCCTGTCACAAGGCTTTCCTACAGCACTGCAGCAGCTCTGGGTAGCTGCAGAGGTGAATGTTGCTTTGCAAGCAAGCAGTTAAGTGAAGCTTGTTTATACTTTTTATGTAAAAATGTAGACAACTGAAAGGAAACTATAGATGAGTAGACATTTTTTCTTCCATTGATGTTGGTGGTCTAACCTTTAAGCCAGTTCTTTTATTTGCCTCCTCTCTCTACTGGGTGATTTTAAGCCTACATATACTAAAAAAAAAAAAAAAGAGAGAGAGAGAAGAAAAAAGGCAGGATGTTGCCACTGGCTGTATCTCTGCTCCATATAGAGCCATTCCTCTTCTGAAAGGTTGAATTTGCCAGACTCCTCTACCTTGTTCCAGTCCTAGTGATCTGTTCTTTCCCAATCCTTGTGTTAAAAGATGCTTATATTTTTTTTCTCAGAGAGGTCCTCTCTATGATGGTGCTGTTATGGTTCTGTGAAAGGTTTCAGCTGCCATGTCTCCTTTACACTGTCTCCCCTCAAAAACACCGGAGACAGCCTTCACAGGGATATCTTAGGAGAAAAGACTTGAAAGAATTTAGGAAGCATTGGCAAGGGAAGCAAATGAGCTGTGATTAAAGAGAAGCTGGACACTGAATAAAGGATCCTTAAAACCCTTTAAATTTTAACTTAATATAAGTCTTCAAGAAAGGTGGCTGGGCTTTTGGGGGAGGATTTCTAACCTCAGAGTTATTACTGCTAAGAGCTGCTGTTTCCCCTGTGGCTTCAGACTGGAGCAAGGATTTCCACAATTACGCTGCTAACAGGAGCACTAGCCTATATTTAGGACACCACACTTTGTGGTAAAAAGATGCATATGGCATATGAGCACCCACTTAGGAGCTAAAAATACACATTGCAGCCTAGTTGTCTTTGAATGAAATCATGCTTAGAACTGCAGTGTTTAAGCATAGTTTGATTTCCCACCTCTCTGGCCACCTCCGTTGTCCCCCCTTTCTCCCCCCCAAAATCCATATTATGTTTTAAAACACTTTATTCATTGAAAAATGGCCTATACAGATTTTCAGCATGTGGCTGCCTCTTCTCTAGGACACAAGCAACCTATATATCATTCTAGGAAGGTTTTATGTAAATTTCTTTCTGGCAGAATTTTATTTATTTTCAGGCCAAAACCACACACTTTTTCACCCCAGTCTCCAAAGTTTTTGTGTGGTAAAAAAGGAGGAAACAAATTATGTAAAAAATTGCAATATAGTGTAGTGCTGTCCTTAAACAACTGTATGTGTTAGAGGTGGGTGAAGGAGAGTTGTTGCTTTCTGCACTTGCCTGTTTTCATTTAGTTTTGAAATAATTCTCAGCTGGTGAAGAAAGTAAAATGAAGTCCCGATAACCTTCTTTTAAAGGGAAGGAATATTGCCGCTGATTTGGGTTACCATATGGAATTTCATGAAAGTTTTTTGAATTTGGCCCTCTGCACGAGGGTTTCTGTGCCTCTGCCACCCCCTCTCAGGAGTGTCAGTGGCGGGGTTTCCTCAGTGGGGATTGAGGGTGGGCAAAGCACAGGGAAAGGCAAAGACACAACCTCTCTGGTTGCTGACAAATATGTTGTACATTGATGTCTTGAAGGTGTGGTGTGGACATGTATTGTGTCCAGTTTGTTTTTACTGTATTGGGTTTTGTTGCCTTATTCTGCCAGTTCCTGTCCTTCAGAGGCTTTTTTTGCTTCAAGAATGCAGAAAGCAATCTCTTACACAGAGAGCACTTGGGATATTAAACGAGTTATCTTAGTTGGTTCTTGCTTCAAAGTATCCTTGTTTAGATTCAGAGAGGGAATAATGGAATCTTAATTCCTTCAATTTGAAAGCGTTGGGATTAAAAAAGAAGATGTGCTGTTTGTTGATGTTTTTCATTCTTTCAGAGCTACCGCCAGCAGCATCTCTCCAACTTGATCATTCTTCAAGAGAAAGCTGCAAATGAAATATCTGCCAGCTTTCCAAAATGGAGCTATGTTAAAGGAGGAAGGTGTTTATCTCTCTCTCCCTTTCTCTCTCTCTTTTTATCTGTAAAGTAGAATGTTCTGCCTGCTCTTTGAAACAGTTATTCCAGTGATAAGGATATAATTATATAGCTTCTCAGTGCTTATGTAAATGTATTCAACAACACATCTTGGAAACTGGACTTCTGTTAGTCTTCATTTCCTTGTGCATTTTGTTCAAACTAGAAATGCTTTTTTGTCTCTTCAAAAAGAGCAGGGGGAGAAAGCTGTTTTTCACTAACAATATGACATATTGATCATGCTGATAGATCTAAAAAAAAAATTTACTGGAGAGATGGAAAAAAAGTCATCATGGAAATATTATGGTGGAGTGCACACTTGGAATTGTATATATGGATTTTTTGAGGTTGAAACAGAAGTTTCTAGGCACACTTGGGGTGTGTATTGTGGGTGGTAGAGGCAGTGGTATTTGTTCTGCTTTTTGCAAAGATGGGGACACAGACCATATTCCTATCCAGGCTGGGTTGGTTGTACCTAGTTCCCAGAGCTGCATGTTGAGACAGCAGATCCTGGCTCTGTGTTGGAGAGCAGAAGTGAAATGAGGTTCTCGCTCTGCACATACATTTGAAGAAGCTTGTATACCTCATTTTGGGAATTTTTTGATTCAAGAAGAAAGAAAATATATAGACTTTCAATTTGAATTCAGGATCTTTTAATGAGATCTGGTGCTTTCCCATGGCATTTAAATACCTTGCAACTTTACAAAAGTTTTCCATGTATCTCTTTCTGCTTTTGAAACCATTTAAATATGCATTCTGAGGCTTCCGGGATCTCTTGGCATGGCTTTTTCCAGCTCATCATTTACTCCAGTGCCAAGTTATCCTCAGGGACCCCACTTTGCTTCATCTCTTTCTGTATTCATACTTGGAGTAAGAAGAAAATTCCTTGCCCCAGTCAACTTTTGGCAGTTGATCATATTATTTAAAAGGCTTCTTTATTTCTGGAAGAGGTGCCATTTTGCAGATGGTAAATTGTGTATACGTAATACCAGAATACTTATTTAGGAGAAGCACATGTCACCATGAAGAAAAATAAACTTACTCTAGTTATGAATTTCAAGTCTCTGTGTAAGGAAGTTCAACCAACAAAAAACCATCCCAACTTCAAGTGCTGCTATAGGCACTGAGAATCAACTTGCAGAATTATATGGTCTGTTATATGAACCTGTTAAAACTGGCAGTGCTACCAAGGGGCCTAAAATACCCCTTAAAGTTGAATTTAGATTTGAATTTTTGTAACTTCTTGGAGGTTGTAAAAAACAATGGAAAAATCAATATTCTGAGCTGTTCTGAACTGAGTTGACAAAGGAGTTTGAAATCCAATGCCATCTGTTTTACTAGATCCTGCCTTAAAACAGCACCTGCAGACTGTGTCAGTCTCGAAGTACCATTTGATATATTATTAGTTGTCACAAAACAATCCATTTTTGAATCCTCCTCTCTGTATCTCTTGGGGGATATAGTCTCACCCAAGACAAAGGAAAATGTTACACATGGATTAAAACTGCGTTGGGACGTGATAGATCTTTGGATCTGCAAGCATAATATTTTTAGGGAAGTGATAATATATCAAAGAGAAAATTAATTATGTAGGGGTTTTTCCTAACACCTGGAGCTCATGCTGTTGCTGCTTCTGCTGCTGGCTAGCTGTTGTTTTTCATAAATCACTCTGTAGGAAAAAAATTAAATCCAGTGAAATGATGGAAAAAAGAAGTCATGGCTAGGAAGGAGGAAAGCAACACCTAAATATTTAACTACCACCCAACAAGTTCAGAATCTTCAGGAATTTCCATCTTCCTTGGCATGTTTCCTTGGCTTACAGGCTGGAAAAAAATCTGCCTCAATATCTGGGATTGAAAAATAGTTCTCATCCCATGTTCTGGATAACTCAAAAAGAACTCAAAAAAAGCCCTTCCCACCCCTCAAAAAGCAATTAAAAACTGAAAAAACACCACCACAAAAAACAAAACCAAACCCAACCCACCAACCAAAAAAACCCATTATGACTAATAAATGAAATAAATCAGGAATGTATCTAATCATGTGCTTTATGATTTCATCTCTGACTTTAATGAAGGCCTTTTATTCACTCCAGGGACTTCCATTGATGCAAGCAAACAAGACCATTCAGTGAGATCTGTGGTGTTTTCTTTCCATTGTATTTTGATCCTGCCAGCTCTCATTTGGGCATTTGACTTGCACAGGCCAGTGCTGCAGAGCTGTGGTTTGTAGCACATTTTTTGAACAGTGGTGTGGGGTTTGGAAGGGTGGGAGGGATCTTCTTAAACAGGTGCCTCTTTCAGCCAGATTCATGAGATGTGAAGTAAGTGGCAGCATTATTTTGAGTATATTTTATTTATTCTTGTTGGGGACCATAGATTTCCCAGCAGGAGTGCTGTCCTCTTTTACATCCATAACAATCAATATTTACAGGTAACTTTTGCAAGCTGAAAATGCTGAAGAATCAAGGTCTAAGAAAGTAACAAAATAAATCTTCTAATCTTGTGTATTTATTTTCTCTGTTTGGGCTATTTAGCAGACAGTTTATTTAGTAGGACAGTTATGGTTTCTTTAACACATTTTTGGGTCAAGGCTGACTGGATGATTATTTGTTTAGGTTTTCAAATATATTTCAAGGAAAGTAAATGCTAAGATCAAGGACTGAGCTTTTCTAATTGACTTCTCTGTTGTATTTTTTGTGACATTTTTCACAATTAGATGTATTTGACTTTTATTATCACGGAGAATGTAAAGGATGATCTTTGATTTTACCATGTGCATTGTTGGTTCCTGTGAGAATACCACCATAAATGCATTAATTTATTTCAGCCAGTTTAGTGTAGTCTTTGCTTGTATATAGAAAGAAAATGCTCACAAGAGTCTTTTGTAGTGGAATACGTGAGTTTTAAAAAATTTGTTATGCCTGAGAGTGAGGAAAGATATAGCTGTCACTCCTTCCTGCTGCTAGAATAAACACCTGGATTTATCAAAGCATTTGTTCTAATCAGCAGGAGATGTTTATCTGAAAAAAAGTTCTCTAGTCTTAAGGATTGTCAAAGAATTGTATATCTCTACAATGTGTGTAGGAAACACTCTTTCACTGCCTAAGATGAATGTCCTGTGCTTCAGCCCCAGATTCCTGTTTAGGGATTATTCTGCACTCATGTGGGAGATGAGTTAGAAAAAAACCCCTAGTTTATTGGAATTCTTTTTTGACTTTTTCTGTCTTTATAGCACATGAAATCTCTAATCTTATGTTAAACTGTGAAATTTTTCATGCTTTCTTTCTTCATCACTCCAGTCTGTTTCCTGCTGATGGATGTGGTTTCATGGAGTCAGTTTTGTAGAAATGTTGAGATAAAGGAATCTGAATCTTTAGCAAGGCCAGTATAAAATGATACAAACCACTGTTTAGCTCTATTAATGTAATTGCTGTCTTCATAAATCACATAATAAGTGTGATTAGAAAAAATGAATCTAATAAAATCTAATATATGACATTTCTATTTACTGTCATTGCAGTTATGTATCAGTTTCTCTAATCGTAAGCTGACAGCTTTAATTTTTGATGGAAGGTCCCCTCATACTAAACTCTACACCTTTATGCTTTTCTTGTGCTTCTAGTAGGAGGTATCCCCAATGGTTACTTGGAATTGTGTCAACCTTCCTGCCCTCCCTCCTCATCCATCCCACATTGCCACTGGTGTGAGGTTGCTGATAAGCTCTCCCTAGTAATGTTTTTTCCAGGCTGAGCAGTCTCAGCTTTCTTGGTCTCCCTCATATAACAGATGTGACTGGAATTATTCTTGCCCAGGGGTAAGACTTGTCATTTCTCTTTGAACTTTGTAAGATTCCCGCCACTTCATTCTCCAGTTTGCCGAAATCCCTCTGAAATGTTTTGCAGGATCACTTGCTTCCCCCCCTTCCTGTGGATTGAAGTGGGGACTGGCTGATCTCAAATTGCTTGGATTGTCCTTCTCGTCCTTCTCAAAGTGACATTTGTTTTCTTATGGTCCTTGAGAAATTCTGCCAGTTACTGTGACCTTTCGTAGACTGAGGGCACCTTAAAAATGGGAGTGACTGTTTTGCTCAGCACTTTTGGGCAGATCCAATCAGGCCCCAAGGCCTTGAGCATGAAGAGTTTGAATCTGATTCTAACTAGATCCTTCTCCAACACAGTTAAGTTTTCCTTCCTCCAGACTTTCCCATTGGTTGCAAGGATCTGGGATTTCTGAAGGCAAGCCTTAACAGTAAAGTACCTCAGCTTTATCTGTGTCCTTTGCCACCAGGTCCCTTGGCCTTTTCATGTGAAGGACCAAATTTCCCCTGGTTTTCTTTGTGCTGCTGGCACTTTTGTAGCAGGTTTTCCCTTCTCTTACCATATTTGAGTGCTTTGGCTTTTTTAACTCTGATAAGTAAATTATGGTCGGGAACAACATGTTGCAGATTGTCAGCTTCACAAAATCATTGGTGAATTCTGAAAGCTTCTGAGTAATGGGAAGCACAGAAATTAGGAGCAGGGATGCAGTAAATTGGAAAACAGTAATTTGAGTGCCAGGTCATTTGCAATAACCTTGAAGTAAGAATGTTTCTGGAGGTTCAAAAGCTTAAAGTTTTCCCAAATCACATATCCTGATCCAACATTTGGTAAAATCAGAATGTCATCTTTGGTTTATACTGGGCTGCAGCGTATACAGGGCTTAGAAGGAAAAGATAGGAGTACCACTTGGATCTCATGGCATACTTGGCAGGAAGGAGAGGCAGGTAGCAGGATAGCAACTTGTTTCCCACACCATTATTCCAAAGGGCAGGAAATGCACAGGGAGAATCCGAAGAGGTTCATTGTGCTTTTTGAACAAAGCAAGCACCCCTCCTGACCTACTGAGCATCTTGCATCCTGCTAGGGAAAAAGATACAAGGCATATACCACAGGTCTGAGAAGGTTCAGAGGAGGAGACCTTTTCTCCTGGCGCAGGAGGTGACAGTAGCAAAGTTACCACTGTGCTTTGCAGAGTGCTCCTAAGCTGGGCAGGCATGTGAATGCTGTGCTCATCCAGTGATTTCAACATTTTCTATCATCTTGTTTTTATGTTGGGGACTTAAAGACTTCTCTAGCTTTTGGCACACTTTGACAAAAATTTGAAGTGCTGCTGGTCATGGAAAACAGGCTAACATGTCCTTCTCTGTACCTGAGCTTGAAACAGCCCTGTATCATTCCTGACTGATGAATGACTTAGAAACTGTTGGTAGAAACCCTCACTAACAGCAATTTCCCAGTCATACTTGGCAAACTATTTCAATTCCCCACTATCCTTAACAAAAGAGGGGATCTTTTTCTAAAGTTCTGTGTAGAAGTGTTTTATTACAATGTCAGCACATGAAAATTAGCCTGCTGGTGAGATGTGTGATGCTGTCTTCTAAAATGGTTCCTGGGTGGAAGCTTTTCTTTGGTGCACAATCTATACATTCATATGCTTGCTTAGGGATTTTGTTTTTTCCTTTGGTATTTATCTTTCAGCTTTCCTTCAAGTACATAATAAAGTACCATTGGTTGTTTGGGGTTTTTTTGAACCCATTTAATAATGTTAACTTAAGTGTTATATAGTTGTTGGACTTTTTCAGTTGTTGGACTATGCCACCTCCTAAAATGATCTGTGGAAATCATGTTAGAATACGTCCCAGTTATCTTTCAGTCTGAACACTTTGGATTTCCTTTCCACTCAAACTGGGTGAGGCAGGTCTAAGGTTTGGAGACCTGGTGTGTTCTTGGAGGTTGACCAGCCAGAGAGTTGGATTGTGGGTGTGGTGGATGTGCAGAACCTTAAAATCAATTTGGTCTCAGTTCACTAATTTGGAGATCAACTGAAATGACATGTTGTCCCTCTGAACTCTTATTCCCCCTATTTTGGGAATTAGGTGCAGAGGGTTTAGGGGATGGTTGCAAAAATTGGTTTTAAATACCTACAAATAGTGGACCCTACTTATTGTGGAAAAAACCCCACTCATTGCCATGTAGTGAAGTGTGTCTCATAGAGCTTGAATTACCTCTTTGAAGTTGTACCAGCTTGATAAAATGAGACAGTGTATTACACGAGTTGAAAGATTTTCCTGAGTAAACTCACTCTGAGGGGGAGGAAAGACTTGAAATACCACCGTGCCATTTTTTGTGAGGTTTTCTGTGAATGCATTTCTTGCCAAGAAGATCCCCCAGCACTTCCCACGTACCAGAATGGCTCTGTTGGAAGCCCAGTAGTCTGTTGTAAAATGGTTCAGAAGTTCAGCTGTTTTAAAAATCTGTGCTGGGTTCAACCTGCAAAGAGAGGAGAGCACAGTATCTGTGTGCCAGAGGTTTGCTGTGAGAAGGTGTACTCTGCTGTTTTGATTATTAAAGTGCAAGGCTTTGAATGCTAGCTACTCCTTATGCAGGAGATTTTGTATGTAGTTATTAGGCTTCATTACTTGGGTTTTAAGTGGATGTGTAGGGCAGTTGGATCAGTTGTCATCATCTAAGAACAACTCTTAAGATGAAGGCAAGCAATTTGTGCTTAATGTAGTAGAAAAAGGGGGAGCCAGTAGGAGGACTGGCAGGATGAAATAGGGGTAATGCGCTTGAGGCAGTAATCCAGAAAAAATGATTTTTGCATTTTGAATAGATTTCAGGGAGTAAGATTGCTTCTGTCACAGCCAGAAGGAAAGAGATTATCTTGCATCCCAGCAACGATAATGAGGGACTGGGTGAGTGCTTTAGTTTCATGAATAGAACAGGAACGGAAGGCACTAAAATGCTAAAGGAGGCAGTCCAAGGTGTCTGGAGGCAGAGGGAGGAGAAAGCCAAAGGTGACAGCCTGGCATCATGAGAAAGAAATGATTGAAAGACAAGAAGGTGAAGGGCAGCTGCATGTTCCCTGCCATATCAGGGTGTGTTTTGATTGACCAGCAAGAATTCCTTTGGGGAATTCGACATGAGAATGTCTCTAACTTGACATGGTTTGTAGTGTGGTGTTATATTGTTGTCTAAACTCTGCAGTATGTTTGCAAACTCAGATTTGCAAATTGCTGCAGCCCTGTCCCATAGGAGTGCAGGTCTCTCTTTCCCTGTAGGTTTGGATGCTGTTGATAATACACCTGCAGTGAAATCTTTCATCCCCCCAGGGAGGGAAATGAGAAGTATGAAGGTCTAATATAGTAGAGTGGAGCCTAGGCTGTGAAAAAGAATGGGCTGAGACTAAATGCAGACATTTTGGGTTCTGGTTAAAGTACTGTTTGTTAATATACAAAAGAGAAAAGTGAACATTTACATACAAAACAAATGTATTTTGTGAAAAACGTTGTTTACAAATAAGCTTATTTTTCTGTTAGAGTCAGAGGTCTATTTCTGCTCATCCTATTTTAATCTCTATTTCCTGTTTGTTTTCACCATTTGTACACTGGGAAGGAAGCTACTGTGTCTTACGGATTTTCCACACTACTGTTTCTATTTCTGCTGTGAGAAATTAGCTTTTAGAGCAGTGTAGCAAAAGACATTTTTGCAGTGTTTTTGATGGACTGCAAGGAAGTTGGAACCAATAGAGAAAACACAGATAAAGGCAATCATTTTTTTTCCATAAAGTTCATGACAAGTAGGAAATGGAATAGAAATTGTGTGTTATAGAAGGCTTTTCACTGTGTTGCAATTGTGATAAGTACAACACATGGTAAAAAGATGATGCCTTTGAGGGAATGTTTCCACTAAAGCTTGTTCTTGTTTTGGCCAGGAAGCTTATGATGATAAGAGTTTTAAAACTTTATACATACACATATATATGTGTGTGTGTGTATGTATATGTGTACATACATTCAGTATTAAAATTCTCTGCTGAAAATTATTTTGGTTTTATTAAGTAATATTTTCAAGCAATGTACTTAATCATTTTACCTGCTGACTTACCTTTGCCCTGTCAGGCAGCTTGGATTAAGGAATTCAACTGCTTCTGCTTAACGGCTTTTTTCCTGCGCTTGAAGAACAGTGCTTTTTTTGTTTGGGCTCTTATCACTTCAGGTGAAAAATCTAAAATTCCTGAAAACCTGTCTTTCTACTTGCTGAAGCAGTTTGTGATATTACTGTTCACCGTAATATTTTATAATTGTGGTATATTTGCTATGTCCCTGCTTTCTCAAAGCTTCTTCTGTAGAGGAATACCTTTAGTGATAAATGTGCTGGGTGTTTTTGTGGGGTAACAGGTCTTTGATTACCTTGACTCTGTGAGGAGCAGCTAGAGCAGCATGTAGCCCAGGGCTGGAATCTGTATGGAGCAGGCTTGCTGTATTTTTCCCGGGTTTGGGCTTAGCTAGGGCCTGTGAAATAGCAGCAAATCTGGGTGCCATCTGGACTTGCTCTCTCTGCTCAGGCGAGGTCTGGGAATCCTGCATCACTCCTAGAGGGAGTGGTTTTTTTTTTGTTTGTTTGTTTTTTTTTTTTTTTTTTTTTTTTTTTTTTTTTTTTTTCTTTTTTTTTTGTGTTAAAAAACCCC
>VWYP01017762.1:345071-390937 GCA_013400435.1 Pycnonotus jocosus | reverse complement strand
TTTTTTTTTTTTTTTTGTTTGTTTTTTTTTTTTTTTGTTTTTTTTTTTTTTCCCTTCTAATTGCAGTGTAAGACAGCCCCAAGTTTTTCCCAGGACAGTGAAAACAAAAAGTCTGCTTTTCCCAAATCTTTTGAGGTTGCTCCTTTTTTTTTTTTTTTTTTTCTTTCCTGAGGAAGGCCATGAAAATCACTGCATAATGCATTTGGTTAAAACATTCATGTCAGATGTGACTTGAATAAACCCTGGAGCTAACCTCACATGAAGCCTACTTGTTTACTTTAACTGAATGAAGAATTAATAAAATGATAAGTTGGTTTCACTGAGGTTTTCTAATCAGTTGAAAATGTTTGTTTATTCCTGCAATCATAATGAATAATTGCAGAGAATCATTTTGAACGCTGTTGTCCTTTCTCCTCCCAAAATGCAAAATCCTAAATGCAAGGACAGCATGTATAGAAAAGAGACAGAGTCCAAGTATGTAGCTACTGGGGAAAAAAAGAGAAATAATTAAACCCTCCAATATTCACCTTTTCCTGAATGTTTACTTTGGATTCAAGGCTGTATTAGAACTTATTGTGTGTTTGTCAACTCATTCTATGTTGCAAGCAAGAATATGCTAAATACTTATCATTGCTTTACCTTGTGCATCTGAGAGCTTACTTCCTTGAGAAAATGGTGGTAGAAGTATGTCTCTTTTCTGTTGAAAGAAATCAGCATTTGTAATTTACATATGGAGGTGTTATTCCAAACATTTTCTACCATATCCATTTTCTGAAGAAGACTGAGTTGCAGAGGTGAAAAGCATTGATTGAGAAAGCATAACAGTGAACAGTGCCTTGTCTGTCTTTCTTCTCCTCTCACCCCCCTCCCAAAGTGCCACAAATTAATAATCATGTGTTGGTTATCTGGTTGCAAAACCAGTGTTGATACCAAGCACTTAACTTCATCTGTAAAGGAAATCAGGTGTGGATGGCAGTGGGTAAACTGTAAAGTTTGTTATTATTGCCTTATTACCATAATTGCCTTTTGTGACATGGTTTACAGTAGATTTTTAAATGGTGACCCCTCATGATAATCCAAACAACACAAAAGAAAATTTCTACTGCTGACAACAAAGCCAGAGAATTCCTGACTTCTCCCACTGAATGTGTTTTGTTTGGTTTTCTCCTGAAGCTGGGGCACTTGGATAATCACAGTCTGGAGCAGCTGCCCTCTTACCCAAACTGGGAATTGGGATTGCAGGTGTAAATTCCCTGTTTGATGACAATTCAGCAAAAGCAGTTTTTGTAATCAGCCTATAGAAGTATTTCATGCAGTCAGGGTACTTACCTTAGCCTTTTGATACTATGTTATAGTTTATGATGGTGAAAGTTTAAATATTTTTACTCCTAGGGCATCCAAAATGTGGTAAATATTTGCTAAATTTCAATGACATGTGAGGTCTGGAAGAAAATAGTTCAAGTATTTACTTCCAGTGTGCTAATGCAGCATGCTCATTCTGGTATGATAATCTTATCACACTGTTGTGTGAAGTGTCAAAATGATGGGTGAAGGTTTTCCTGCAATCTGAATGGTCATGTTCAGGTTTTTGATACCTGTTTTTCAGAGGTTCCTCTGTCTTTTCAAATGCCCAACACTGTCTTTTATTGGGACAGCACTGTTGCCTTCCTTCACTTGAAGCAGGGAAGTTTTGAATGTTGCCACCACTGCTAAGGTATTCCACTGAGCAGGGTGATGGGCATTAAGATGTGATCTGCTTATAGTCTCGGGCAGGAGGCTTTTCCAGACACAGCTATCTAACCGTCAAAATGAAAGGCAGTGGGTTTTGCTTCCTGTTTCCTAACACTCGACAGAATCTTTTGTGACTCTGACCAGTGTGGTTACACTCAAAGCAGAGATGTTGCAATTTGTCGCTGAGCTTTGGCAATGGGGGCTAGTGCAGGAGACGTGAGGGAAAATCAAATGTGCTGTAGCATCAAAGTTCATTTGATAAGCTTTAAGTGGTAACTTAGAGATCCAGCAGCTTTGTACCAAGTCTTAGAATGTTGTAGCTTACATCAGCTTTCCTCTCTACAAAGACCTGAGGTGAAAGAGTTGTCTGTTTTGCCAATATGTTGTTTTCTTAGATTAGCCTAAAATTGTGTGTTTGGTGGTGATTATTTAGTATTCAAAGCGATTAATTTGGGATTGATGAGACACTAATAAATTAAATATTATTAGCTGTCATCTGATGATAAACTAGAACTATGGCAAAAGGAAAAAATCAGCCAAGCTTCCTCTGGCTTCTATTTTTAGGACTTGAGTTTTCATCTATTTGAAAAACTTCTGTTGTTGCTCTGACTTTCATTGTTTGATTAACAAGTTTATGCTGTTGCCTGTTGAGTTTCTATGCTCATGAGTTAATTTTTCTTCCTTTGCATTCTTCAGGTGGTTAAAGACAGAGTGAGTCAGTGTTTTGCAGGTGAAGGTTTAGACAAGTTCTGGATAAAATAATAATAAAGGCTCTGTCTAGATTTTTATCTCAGTGCAGCAGAGGCAGACAGTTGAGAGACGAAGTTGAATCTGGGTGGTCTTGATATTGGAGACTGCCATGAGAGTGGATGTTCCCAGCTGGGGGACAGAGAGGAAAAAAAAGTTCCTGAAATTATGATGAAATGCATTTATTGAATGCATTTTGCATGCTTTGCATGTTTTGCTGTGCAAGAAACCCCTCTTGTTTGAAAAGCAATCCAACCAAGTATTTTAGCATTGCTTTTCTTAACAGCAGCAGCAGGTAACACTAATGCAGTCAGGAGTACCTCAGTTTGCTGTGGGGGTAGAAAAACTGTTCTGCAGGAGTGAAAATCTGGGGAGTTAAGCCACAACCCCCCTCCCATACATATATTTGTCTTTTAGCAAATGCTATTTGAATGAGTTCAGTGACATGGAGAAGTTTATGGAAAAGTGCATTACTAGAGCTGTAACTGAGGTGATTTCATAGTTTATTTTTAGGCACTTTGGATTGAAAGTTGCTAATTGAGGGTGGGGGTGACAAGGAAGGTTTGCTTGCAGTTGGGTTAAGCCGAGGTTATCTCTATTTGTCTCAAGCCCGGAAGAGTTGGCAGGAGAATTGACTGAACTTTGTGAACTTGCACAGACCTGACCCTTCACGCACACACACACACAAACACGTCCTTGAACACTTTCTCAGCCTTACACTCCAGCCAGTTTCTCTAACAGGCATACCACAATCCTTTCCAGCCCACACTGGGAGGATATGAAATAATTTTTATCCTAAAATTCCTGCTCCCTCCTGCTTTTTAACTTTCCCATCCACCCTCTGCATGTTCCCATTGTGGGGAACGATGAGTGCTGTTTTCTCTTATCTCCTTGGCTATGAGGGTAGTTTCACAACTGCTCCATGTTTCAGTTTTTCACCTACCACAGACTTAATGTATTAAAGTGGGCCAAATCTGGCACTCCTTATCCCAGACAAATGTTTTATTGAAGTCTTTGGGAACTTTGCCTGGGACCTTATGAGATTGCAGGCAGTGGTATTTAAAAGAGGTTTCCACAGTCACTTGATTTGACTGAAGTAATTTTTTTTTTTTATAAGTGAGGTAGTTTAATCAAGGCAGTGCTTTCAAGTCTGAAGTAATCTCTTATGAAGTTACCTGGGAAGAAATTTGAAATACCTCACTTAATGTTTTCACATTTCCATGTGCATCAATTCACAGTAATTTCTACTCCTTGTCTTCTGTTTGATGGCAGACCCTAAGAGAGATGTCATTGATTTTACTTTCCCCCTTCAAGGTTAGGCTGGACAGTCTTGGATTCTGAAAAGAGAAGTTATGGCAGTTTGTTACCGGGTACAACTGATTGTCTGCAAGTGATGTGATGAAAGGAAAAGTCTAGCTGAGATTCTGACTTTATAACACTAATAAAAATCTTCAAGGTAGGAGAGGGGAATTTAAACCCCCTTTGCATACTCAGACTTATACCTGCATTCTCTCACTCTGAGAGATTGATGAAAGAGTAGCAGGATAAAAAGTACTTCTTTTGAAGAGAGTGAGTTCATACTAGTTTCGATACACTGGGGGCAAAGTAATACCAGGGTGAGTTGTCAGTGAGGGGAAGGAATTGGTCAGTGGAGTTAGTTCTGATAGCCCCACGTTTCTGGCAGGAAACACACTTCTGACCATATTAGCATTGCCATTGCTAGAAAACCCAGAGGTGGTAGCAAATATATGACCTGTAGGGCTTTTCTATGTTTATAGTAAGAAGAAGATAGATGTATTTCTTTTAAAACTTCAAAGGAAGAAAATGAAAGGTAAAATGTTAAGCTCTGTCAGAACCCACCAAAGTACTGATATGTCACTCCTGAATGGGGTGTGCAGTGTGTTCTGTGCAGGAGGGTGCTGTTATAATCTAGGGAAATGTAGAGAATTGAAGTATAGCAGATATCCTGGATTCTCATTAAGCAGTTTTAAAAAGATTATTAAAATAAAGCCTTCTCTAAGAGAGAGAGGAATTAGGAAATTGTTCCTTCACTGACTAGACATTTATTTCTGTTTGAGGCATCATTCTTTATGAGAGTATAGGAAAGGCCATGCTAGTAGCATGTTCTTTTACCTTCTGCTTCTTCACTGATGCAAATGTCCCAAGTGTCTTTGTAAGAGCCTCATGCTCAGGTCAGAGCTGCAGATCTGGCCCTCTGATTTGTTTCAGCTTGTGGATTGCAGCAGGAGATGTACCATCTCCAAAGGAGATAGGAGCTCCTTTTTTTTTTTTTTTTTTTTCCTTTCATCCTTGAATTTAGAAGCAATCTAAAAGTCTGGTGCAGTACTTGTAGCTGAAGAGAAATGGAAGAGCAAATTACTTTCAGTTGGACTATAGAGAGGCCACAAAGTCCTAGAGCATTTAGTGAAAGGTTTTTGTGGTGGGAGGAAGTGGAGGCAGAAGCTGAGGATTCAGCCCAGTGAAGAGGGCACAATGTTGCAGCAGCAGGTTGGTGCAATGGCTGCTGTAATCTCCTGCTGCTGTACGCTCTTCCAACTGAGCTTAAGAAAGGTTTGCCTCTAACTACTGAGTCTCCCAAAACTGCTTTAATACTTGTTGTTTTTTCCTGTGGAAACCTTGAGCCTCTCTGTTGTTTGCTGACTCCATGAGTTCTCTTGACATTGCTGTCTTGTCCCCGATTACTCTGTGACTTTTTCCTGGCAGTGCTTGTCTTCACAGCTCATGCAATGAGTGCATGAGCAGAAGAGTGTTCTTGTCCACTTCCCTGTGTGCTTAACTGAAATTTATGTTGGACATTTGAAGTTACCAGAACTATACTATAAAAATGTGTGGGTGTGGTTTTTTTTTGTTAAAATTTTTAACTAAGGGGTCTTTTCAGAGTGTGTACATGAAAGAAGGAGCTGGGGTAAATGATTAATAACAAAATAAGGAAAAATAAACTTTTTCTCTTAGATTTTTTGAAAAAATAATATCTTTTTATGGAGTTTGATCTGTGCCAAGATTTCTGTTTGTGGTTTCCTTGCATACTTGCATTGTGCTGTTTCATCTACAAAAAAGTTTTTTTTAAATTATGTTCAACTTTTTCCCAATTGTGTTATATTTTTCCTTTTTTTCTATCTGAAAACAAATCTTCTGTTTTTTGACTTGTCTTCATATTTTGTTCGATGATGAAAAAAGCTGAACTCATTTGACTAGTGGATGAGTTTCTGCTGCTCAGCTCTTTTCCATGTTACTAACTTTTACAGGGTGATTTGTACAACAATTAACATTCCTCCAGGCTGAGAAGAGCTCTCATGGAAGGCTGTCTCTGAGTTGAGAAAGCAGCAGAAGTGGTCTGGGAGTCGAAAGATTAAACAATGAGGTTAAATAGGTCAAATGAGAAGTAACAGTCTGTTGAAAAAAGTGCATAGTACAGGGGATTAGAAGAAGGGAGGAAATTTAATGGCCAGGTTTTGAGATGAGGTTGTTACTTATGTGTAGGTAAATTGTCTTTGTTTTGACATCAGTATACAGAAGTTTGGCTGTGTCCCTGAAGCTCAAAATGTTATTTTGTAGAAATACAAAAACCTGATTTCTTGCACATTGCCTTTCCCACATATCTCTGACTTAGTGAGCTTTGCATTCTCTGTGGAGGTAGTTTCAGAATGAAAAAGTCAATTCCTTCAGTTGGCAAAGGCAGATAATGGTTTGCAATCTGCCTGTTCATTCTCACAGGTGCACACAAAAGCAATTTCAATAGTAAGACACCACAAATGTTCTCATCATGTTTTTCCTTTTGCCATGCACAAGCAGAATCCAAGATCAGATAAAGGAAATGTCACGTTGACCTGTGTTTGCCTCTGAAATACTTTTGACTCTTGGCCTCATGAGTTAGTTGTCATTGTCTGCTAAGGCAGATTTCTTGTCTGTGATGGTGAAACTAAGTTTTCCTTTATGCATTATTAGAAATGAATATTATGGAAAATCTTGATGTCTCTTGACTAAGAATTGTTCTACTACCCATGACTTGAAAAAATACTAATAAGCTAAATGTTTTTGGTACACTTTATGGCTGAAATGTATTAGCAGTGGATTCCAGAAAGGAGCAAAGTTGAAATGTGTATTATACTGTTTTCTCTTATTCTTTGTGGATGACTACCCCATATTAAAATGTAACAAGGCAGACAGAGAACATAAGTGTGTGCTCTGTGTGACACAAGGGTGAGAAGTAGAGGGTGCAGGCTGGATGGGACTTCTTCATTACCCTCTGAGAGGAGCTCTGTCTGGAGAAAGTTTTGCACAGGATGTTCAGTGGTTTTGCTACAGATCACCTCGTGGGATATAGTATTACTACTTTTCCCTAGTGAACAGAAGCAAGAATTGGTTACTTTTCTAAAATTCATTGAGCCTTTGTGATTTTTGAGTTTATGCTAATGGTTTTCCATTTTGTGCAGAAACATCTTTCCTTGTCTTTTTATGTGTAATGATAAGAATAATGAGGAAATGGTTTCGTGGGTGATAAAGTACATTACAAAAATCCTGCTGGGAATTAACTGTAAGCTAAATTGTATTCAAATCATCAGCTTTGGGCATAGCTCTCGTGCTGTGTTTCAGCCTTCCTCCCTCCATTCTCTGCTTTCTGATAGGCTTTGCGGCCTGGTCTTTGCCAAGAAAGCATAAGGCACTGGAAAGAACATGGAGTTAACTGTATTTAATGGTGGGTCGGGAAGGGAGGAGGAGAGATAAGGTTTTAATATCAAGAGCTAGCACCAATACTGAATATAGACATGCTTTTAAGTCTGTTTTATTAAAATTATTTCAAAAGCAACTCCTTCAGACATATTGGTCATCTTGGCAAAGCACCATGATGATTGTTTTTGAAATCTGAACTCTGGATGACTTAACACTGGGCCTGTTAGAAAACCCTTTCTCCTCCTCTTCCTTGTATCTTTATCCTCCTTTGCCCCCTAAACCACTGACCGATAAGCAAAAGCCTCGGAACTGGCTGTTACTGCCCTGGTGGTTGGAATAGCTTTTCCTTTTTTGCAAGGAAAGGTTTATGGAGAGTTCAGGACCTGTGTCTCCAGGACCTTCTTGCTCCAGAGCTTGCTGAGCCATCTCGGAGCAAATTGGTGCTTTTATGTGGCATAAGACAGAAATACCAGCTGGGGTCACCAAGGTGTGAGTGCACCATAGCTCAGAGAGAGCGCAGGGCTCATGCACCTGCTGGCAGCGCTGGAGCCAAGGCACTGCCCACCTGAAAACTGGGCCATGTTCAATGCTAACTTCTAACCTACAACAGGCAGAACTGCAGACACTTCACCCCTCCATTGGTGGGCACTGGAGGTTTTGGTAGGCCACAGAAATATTGATGCTGCTGCCCAGCCACCTTTGATGAAACAAACTGCTTGGCACACGGTTCACATCTGAAGGACATTGCTTCCTGCAAACTGGAGATGTCTGCCTGTAAATCCCCTCGGTTGTGTTCTCCCCAGGCCACGCCCCAGCCTGTTTTGGGGAGCCAGGAAAACCGGTGGGAATCAGAGTGTTTAGGGTATGTGTTTCTTCATCACCTCTTTGATTCTGTTATGTTTTCACACAACAATTTTTTTTCAGCTGATGAGTTTTTTTGGTTTTTTTTTCTGATGGCTGAGATTCCTGTCAGATAATACCAGCCAGAGTTGGGAAAGGAGTTTCACAGCAATATATTGTTGTAATAATACCAGAGAAAATTTCCAAGCATGATCTGAATGCAAGGCTTGATTTCTTTTGCTATGGGTCAGAGGAGCATAAACTGTGCCTTTCATCTGTGTAGTGTTGAATTCTGGGACAGAAATGCTTGGTATTTAGTATTTGGTATTTTATTTTAACTATTTTTCTGCTGAAAAACAATAAAAATCAAAATAATGTTCATTTTAGTAATAATACAGTGTCTGGTCAAGTCTTAGAAGTTACAAAGCTCTTACAAAGGTGAAGGCTGTGAATTTTTATCTCTGGTAATTTCCATTCTAGCTATATAACTTATGGCAGAAGGCGACATCCAGGATGACATAGGTAAGAAGAATTTGATATGTTAAGTATTGCAAGAGGCATTGTAGAGAATCTGCTTCAATTGTCATGGTTTTTGATGGGAAGAAAATTAAATTTACTTAGCTTTTAGGTTTACAGCACACAAGGCTGGAGTCTGAGTATGCTGAGACTTTACTGAATATTTGAGATCAAATATTAAATGAGCTACTAAATAAACATTGAATAATAAATTCTAAGTTATGCAGGGCAGCTTCTGTAACAGTGTCAAAAGGTATATTCCTAATTGTGTATTCTTAAATCCTACCCCGTGTATTAGGTTGGCTATCACAAAAGCTTTTACTCAAACCTCATTTTTTCTTCTGAAACTGATAGTGTCTTCCTGAGTTCAAGACATTTTAATGATTTTTATTCTTTATCTTTTAAAAGAATGATAGTTGAAGATATGCCAGATTTATTCCTCTTCCCCAAATGGGTTGTGATTAAGCTCATCATTTTAGCTTATTTCTGAGTAGCTGCTAATTTTTTTAAGGGCTGTGTGTAATGGACTAATTGTTGCCAGAATTAATTACATCTATAAGGAAAGGTTATAGATAAATGGAAGCTGTGGAACAGAGGAAGCTGTTTCCTTTTTGAAATCTGACCACTGATAATGTCTGGAAACCTAAAAGCTGATGCGCTGTAGTTTTGTTTCTATGCTCATTATATTCCTTGGTGCACATAATTAATATTTTTTAAAGAGTGAAAACTGTAAGAATGCAATAGATTACTTTAATTATTAATTTTTTGCTTATGTTTTCTTTAAGGGTTAAAAACGAATGCAAAAGATAAAATTCTGGGTATTATATACAAGGTCTCCCTTCTGAACACTTTGAAGCAGGATACTTTACTGGCCTGTATTCAGTCATAGTTGAGCTACAACTCGACAGAATAAGGTTTTTAAGAGTTTATAAAGATTTAAGACTGCAGACACTGTTGGATGTCTTTTGCTGTCATCAGCAAAGGTTAAATATTATTTCCTTTCTTAAGCCTTTGTCCATTGATAGTTGTTATTCAGATTATACCTAAGATATAAAAAAATTAAAAAACAGAGGAAATACCGCTACAGATATGTAGCTGGCAAGTTGTGGAGGTTGTGCAACTCTTTCCCAGACATGGAAGTGCTAGTCTTTAATTTGAAATGAACAATTTCCCAGGTTCTGCTCATGGATTTCTGTTCTGCTGCATTTAGTGACCAAGTCTTTATGGACTTTCATGTGAAGATATATTTAAAATACTTTTTTTCAGTCTTTTTTAAGTTTAAACAAAATTTCAGATGGCAATCTTGTTTTACAGTTAATGGCCAGCTTTAAATTTACTTTTCAAGGAATGTGTGTGTTTCCATGTATATTGTAGATCTGTTTAAAAAAACCCGAATCTTCCTATCAAGAAGAAAATGAGAGAAAGGAAAATAGATCCCCTTTTTCCATTTTAAATTGATTCTGATGAAAAGCTATGTAATGCAAAGCTCTTGTCAGTCCAGCCAAAGAGGTTGGATTGGCAATTCAGGACTGTGACCAGCGGTGCAGTGGCAGATTATGCAAGGTATGCCCTTATTATAACTGCATAACAGGCCAACTTTAAAACAGTGAGCAGCTGGGCATGCATGCCTTCCTTTCAGCATTAAACTTCCCATGGAGAAGCCTTGGAGAGACAGAGCTCTTCTTACAGCAGTGGAGTTGAATAAGTGGGACAGAGTAATGCTGGCCAGGGGATACAGAGGCCCCTGAGTGGGTGGGGAGAGGGATCCAGTGGGGTGGTCTTAGGGCTGGGTTTCACACTCAGGTGCTGGCAGACAGGGCCCCTGGGTACCTGCCTCAGCTCTCTCAGCAGCTGGGCCCCTGTGCTTTGAAAGGCTAGATTAGGGTACAGCATGTCTTCAGGAATGCGTTTCTGGAAGTTATGAAACAGTTTTGGAATATATATATATATAAAAATATATATATGTGTGTATTTTCCCCTTTGAAAGTGAGGTGGGGAGCAGGAGAGGGTAATGTTTTGGGATGCTGTGCTAAAAACCTGAGGCTAGCCAGGTGTAATGAAGTTTATGATGTCTGCCTGAAGGTATTTGCAACCTACAGTGGCAGCTGTGAGGGGCAGATTACAGCTTTCATCTCACCCGCACGCAGATGGGTTCAGTGGGAGAGAGGTCCTGCAGCCCTGACTCACTTAAGCCCCCACAGGCTTCATTTTTCCCTCAACCTGGCTCTATCTCTAACCTGAACTTTGCCCTGAGCCCTCAACTAGGCCCCCAGCTATGGCCCAGGAGAGGGATTTCTTGCAGCCCTGTTTTCTTGGCACTTTGCCTGGGGCAGTCCCTATGCAGCAAAATCCTTGTGAGCCCTTGGGCTATCTCACTCATCCCGAGCCCTGGGTTTGTGCTGTACTCTGAGCCAAGGGCATGCATAACAGGCCAGGGGAGTGGTCACACAACACCAAGCCTGACAGACCTCAAGAAGTGGTTGGGCAATTCTCTTGGGCACATGCTGTAACTCTTTGGGATGGTGCTGTGCAGGGCCAGGAGTTGGACTCGATGATCCTTGCGGATGCCTTCAACCCAGCACATTCTGTGTATGGTCCTGTATGTGAGTCCTTGCTCTTATGGGAGATGGCACAATAAGATTTTCTTCATGCTACTTTTTCTCTGTAAGGGGGGATGAAGGGATTCCTGCTGCTGCTGTTCCTCCTCCTGTTCCATACCAGTGGGGGGTGATAGGGGTCACAGTATGAAATAGGGCACTGGGGGTGACTGTCATGGCACATGGCACTTTGTATTGATGTGGCTCAGATTTGTAGGGTTTGCCTTCTACGTTATTGTGTTTCTTGATGGTTAGCTGAGACAGGGAATTCAGACTGTCTTCTCTCCTGGGGTCCCTGTGGGTCACATTATTCATGGTCTTTATTAAGAAAACAAGCCCCAAAACCTCCCTCCCTGCTCACACAAAATGAAGTCATGGCTGCATTGGACAGATTTGAAATAGCTATAAGCAACTGTTCCATATTTATCTGAGGCTTATTTGCCACTTCTCTGATAATATCCTTGGAAGAAGTGCAGCCAAGCTCTAGGGCATATCAGCTTTGTGTTGTTGGCTAAGAGATATGATTTTACCTGTTCTAACAGCATCCAAAAGATCATTAGGGTAGTGATGGTTGGGAAGGTAATCTTTTGGGAAACCTTCTGGTTGTGGGGCAGGCATAGCACTTTTTGGAGGAGGGAAGAACCTCACGACAAATTTTTTAGAAGTATATTTACAATTTCAGGAAAACCTCACAACCAGTTGATCTTTGACTTACTCTAGTTCACAGTGTTTTTAAAGCAGAGATGGTGCTCTGCATCTCCCCCCACACCGTGTGTGCATGTGTGTGTGCATGTGGGTGTTTCTACAAGTGTTGTGTTAAAAAGCACTTGGCATTTGCTGACTTTCTTCATCTGAAGCTGCTTCTTTTGGGCACATGAACGGATTCTGTGCAGCCTGGCACATGCCTGGCCCTGACTGACCCTTCACACGCATCCCTGTGTGCCCAGGGTGCACAGGCAGGTCTCTGTGGTGCCAAGGCAGAGGGGCCCTGGTGGAGGTTCCCTTGTGCAGGCACTCCCATCTCCATCATGTGTGAAGCCATTCCACATAACTCTGACAGAAGGCTGCCTGTCAACTGCAGGCCTGGGCTGGGCAGAATCCTTGCTTTCTGTGATTTCCTTGCATTAAAAAGAGGGGAAAAGGGGAATTTCACCATCTTGCCAGGCTAATTGTATGATAGGTAGCTAGCTCTGTTTAGGTGGGACTGTATCCCACACCTTCCCAGGTGCACACGCGTGTGTATGTACACACAGTCTTGGGTGAGCATTTTGTAGGAAGATGTATGGATATATGTATTTAAGTGGCCTGATTACTTCCATTGTGTTTTATTTGATTGGTTTGACTCCTCCTCTCTTCCCTCATGTTTTCCCAAATGCTAGGGAGACCCTGCGTTTTTCTTTGCTGCGTATGTTTGGCATATGTGTTTCAGATGACTTTGGCAGGCTCTTGAAAACAAGGCTTGAGCTTCTGTGAGTATTCTAAATTTTTTTCCCCTTATAGATAAAAGTATTGAAAGATACATACTATTAATTGCTTGGATAGTATAACTTACACAGAGAAGGCAATTTACTCTTCAGTGTCTCAGCCATGAATCTTGATTTAATTATTCAATTATCTCCTCATGAAATACAGGCACATGGTTGCATAAAAAAAGTAAAAGTGAGCATTCTATCTGGCTATCTTCAATCTTCAGTAAAGATGGTATTGTTTTGAAAATGTTAAAAATAATAAAATTCTTTTGCAGAGATTATGATAAAGGGAATGTAACGTCGTTGATTTGCGTGTGTTTGGTTGCACAAAAATGATGCAAATACCTGAAGCATGCTGTTAGAATTAAGGGCCAGTTCAAGAAATCCAGGTGCCCTTGGGTTTCAGTCCACCCAAGCTTGAGAATGAACCTCAGTTACTCATTAAAGAACTCATCTCTGTTTTGAAACCCATGCCTTTTTTTTTTTTTTTTAACTCTTGAGCAACAAAGCATACATTTCAAGTGTTTTTTTTCCAGAGCTATCTGAAACTTCTGGCTTTCTTTGTTCACTCCAGCTGTCAGCAGATTTCAAGGTGTGTGTCTCTGTGTTTGAAGAAGTTATCATAGGTATTGGTGACAGCTGGGCTTTGAAATGTTTTTTGCAGTCAACACAAAGTACATGAGGAGTGAGTCATGAACAGTTAGAGACCATACTTTGCTTCATATGTAAGTCTTCTAATAATGAGCCTACCTAATTGAGCTGGGGAAGCTCATGATTTCACCATAGTCCTCAAAACATGATCCAGTTGCTAAACTTAAGGATCTGAGCAATGTTTTTGGTGATACTACATTCAAATAATCAATCAAATTAGGATTTTCATATTTTCTGTCATTTTCAGAGGGGTCCAAATTAGTGTGATTTCCATGCTTCAGGGGCTTTCATGGGTATCTTTTATTTTTGCAGTTTTAGGTATTTAAGTTAAGAAACATGAGGCTGTGCATTTTGAAGGTAGATCTCTGCCATTATGAAGTTCACTTTTCTCCATTACTAGTTTAATGCACTGTACATGCAAGGTAACTGAATGCAGCGAATTATGTTTAATCATGTAGAATTAGAGAAGTTTGTAATTTATGTTTGTAGATGCTGTATCTGCTCCAGGTGTAAACTGAACCACCAGAAGTCCACAGAGACAAAGCTCTCTGAGCTCTGTGCCGTTATTCTGGACTTGTTTCCGTCATGTGTGGAAGAAATACTATTAAAAAAAGTGAAGGTGCACTTAGCAGTCTTGGATATAATAAAAGTTTATTGCTGACAAAATGTCCTTTCTTTTATCCTTCTCAGGATTTTCAAAATATTTTGCAAAAGTCAGCTTTTGTTTGACTTTCTGAGAACTGGAAGAATCTCTTAATGTCATTCACAAGGTTGAATGCCTGGATTCCACAAATTTGTCAGGCTTTAGTGTCTTCAGTTCATGCTGCATGGTTCCATGTTACAGACATGTACTTTAAAACTTCCTGATTTCAGACTGGATTGCCTGCTTACGTTGATTTTCTTTCAAGGTTATACAAATGCGCACACAAATGCACGTGATGTAATTGAAAAAAACTGTATAATATATAATAATGCTGCATAAAAATGAATAATAAATGTAGGAATAAGAAATAAATGGCAGGAGAACATATTTTCAAGAGACTTTGCATGAGTGATGCACAAATAAGGAGGTTTTTGTACTTAATTTTAGCTACCATATTGAATCTTTTGTTACTGCGTGCTTAGGAGGGTTTAAGTCTTGGTCTTACCTTTTGGCTGTTGGAACTGCAATCTCCATCCTGCTGTAGCCCATGTTTCCAAGATGGGCAGCAGTGTCTGTGTGTGGGGAGTAGCAGAGGGCACAGAAGGTGTGCTGGGAGTGTTTCAGGGACATCACCCACTGCTGCTGCCCAGCGCCTTTGTTGTGCATTTAGACATGCTTTGGGAAAATAAGCAGAAGAGCACTGGAAGCTAGTGAATGCAGAGAACAGGAAGATATATGTCTGAGAGTGGATTTGTCTTCCACTTAACACAGTTCAGCTTCCTTTTTGTAGCATGGATGTTCAATAAATTTTATCTTTCAAGGCTGTGTTTTAAGAACACATTTGAGGTTGTGTTCCTGTTTAAAAAGATTTTTAGTGAGGAAGCATCCTGACTGAAATTTTGACCTTCGTTCAATGACTGAAGAGGTTATAGTGCCTAAATAGGATTTATTTAACTGAACAGGAAAAGCCCTGAAATATACGACTATGTTGTAGTTGTGTGAAAGCATTGTGTTTTCTGTCATCTTACGCTCATTTGACCTTGAATTAGAGCAATGTCTTTGACCTGAGTATCTGTAAGACATAATATAGTATGAAATTATTTTAAAGCACCTATTATTATAATTTAATTTTTTATCAGTACACAACATAAAGCTGTTAAGTGCTTTTGTCCTGTTTTTCTTTATTTCAGGCTCGAGTCTCAGAGAAACGTGAGGATTTACACTTCTGAAGTAGGTGTGAGTGGGATTGGAGGAATTACATGGAGGATTCTGAACTCCCCTTCTTCCTGCTCCGGGAAAGACTGGTGAGTGTATTATGAAATAGTTTATAATTAACTCAGTCCTTACTTCAGAAGGTTTTTAGTCAAAACAGGAAGATACAATTCAGATGACTGTATGTAAGAATGGAAGAAATTTCAGATACTACAGATACACCTCCTAATTACAAACATCAGCCTTCAGAATTTGCTGTTCCTGTTTAGTAATAAGAGGGTTTCCATTAAAAAAAAATTGAACTCTCCATTAAAAAAAATCACCAACTCTCTGATGTTCTGTATTTGAAAGCTTTTAGCCCAACGACAAAGAAAGCTGAACTGACAAAATGAATTCTGCCTTTCTTGAACTGATTCTGAGTGAGAAAAGTGCAGAGTTGAGCTTTATTAGACCCCTGCATGTATTTGTTAGTGAAACAGGTCAGAAACAGCAGCAGAAATGTCCATATCACACCTGGGCCGCTCCTGAAACCTATTGGGGTGCAGCTGATGTGTTAGTTCCAGTGGCTGCAAATCCTGCTTGTGTGTCTTCCTGCCTCCCTCCCTTGCTATATCTTTGCACAGAGAGGGGATGAAAAAAACTCCAAGGCCAAACCCTGTGGGAGGATAAATAAGGCTTCACTTTGGGTCCTCTTTCTCTGGCTCTGCCTGTAGATACGTGGGGTCATCATTAGAAAAGGGCTCGTGATTTTTCTGTGAAATTTACATCTTCACATTCTAATTGCTTTCAACTTTAGTGAGTACCTCGCATAGGTCGCCTTCAGACACTGACCAGTGAATGAGATCTGTGCTTCTTGGTACCACCTGTTCAAAGTGGAAAGATACGAGTCCTGCTAGAAAAGCACATGATGTTTAAGCCCTGACTTTTAGCAGAGGTTTCTCACTTCTGCATCAATGCACACAAGACCATGTATGTGGTCCTGTGAATGTGCCAGTGTTGAGCAGTGCATAACAGGATGAGTTTTCAATTGCAGGTGTTACTGACCAGACCAGCTCTTTCACCAAGCTGTGATACAAGAAATATTTAAGAACTAGTAAAAATGAACCCTAAAACTGGCAGAGTGACAGCAGAATTTTTGCTTTAGTTTAAACATTCCTGTAATTCTTGAATCTAGCTTAGATTCATTCTGTCTAAATTGTGTGCAGGGCTGAAAATGGAGGGTGCGCCATCCAAAGCAGGTTTGGATGGCCTTCTGAGTCTCTTGTACATGGAGCAGGTAACACCTAAAAGCAATATGTGTGTCTGGACAGCACTCTCAGCTTCAGAGAGCCACAACCAAGATGATGCCATGCTGCCTACAGCCCTGAAGCCAAAGGACATGCCTTGGGTGGTGTAGGGGGAAAAGGCGATGACATAATTGGGTTGAAGGTGACAGGAACAATGTCTGAGGCTTTGCCTGAAGTGGAAATAGGCAGCAGGTGCAAATATATGCTGGAGAGGAGCAGGCTGCAGTGAGCTTCAGGAGTATCCCAGCACTTGGAGGGGGTAGAAGGGTAGGCAGCAGAGCAAAGAGGGTGTCAGTGGTGTATCAAAAGCATCTGGAGCTCCGTGGGTGAAGGAGGAAAAAACTGAGAACTTGTGTGGCTTCTCCAGAAAAAAGAGTCGGATGAAAAGATGCAGTGGAGAGTGAAGTGGGTGGGAATTTTTCCATTTGACCATCTACAGCAAATACTGTTTCCCCTCCAGAGATGTTTCTTGGTGGGCTGTATTTGAAACCAAGTACTAAGGAGTCTCCCCTGCAGCTGATGAGAGAGAGAGGCGAAGAAAAATTCAGGGAACCAGAAATCAGGCCTTTCTGAATGAGGGAAAAGAGCAAAGGAGTGAGAACTGTGCAGGCAATAATGAGAAAACAAGTGTTTTCAGGGGAAGTTTTGGAAAGTAATGGGAGAACAGGGATCTTCATCAGGAAATACACAGTGGTGAGATTTGATTTCCAGCTTTCTTGGTTTATTTTACCAGTATGATGTAAATGGCAGCTCTTATTGGAAGGAAGAAAAAAATCACTTTTCTCATCAAGGAAGTGAAGACATCTCGCTGTATTTGCTTGCTTGCACAAAGAATGCTTTAATGTAAGTGTGGGAAAGCAATAGAAACATTTTGGTAGTACTTCTTGTATTTTCTATTTTTTGAAGAGGGGGCTGCATATGGTAATACAACCTGGGGTAACCATCAGCCCACAAAGCCACCCCTGTGTGTCTTGAGGTGCTTTCTGAAAAGATGTTCTTTTTTTTGCCCCCTATCTTTCATATACTGATTTGTTCAGATAAAGCTAAGGTTTTAAAACTTTATTTTGATGTTTGTCCTAATGAAGTCTAGCTATATTCTGGCCTGAGTGTTCACTGCTTGATGGTAAGGTTAAAATGTCTATGAATGTTTTAAAGATTTGGGCTTTGCATAAGTACTTTTCATCCTGTAGTGGGTAGGGTGGCTGTCTCTTAGCAAGATGTGACTTCTGCCTGAAACCAGAGCAGGTCTGAAGTTGACATAATAGCTTATAAATTGGTGTATTCTCTCAAAAAGATGATCAGCTTGGCGAGGTATGGGCTTGTCTGTGCTTGTGCTTTACTTCTACCTCATGTCTGCTTTTTCTTCAGCTACAGTTGTGCTTGCAAGGTGCTTGTGGTATTTGCTTTATCAGGAGGAGACTGGGGGTGTCAGACATGCCAGAAAAGTACTCTCATCTTTTCTCATTCAGTCCCTGTGTGGTGTCATATGGAGCTGGCTGTCTCCTATTTTAGCAGTCTCTAAAATATGTTGATAACGTTTGCTTCCAACAGGGCGCTCTTCTCCTGGACATCCTGTTGTCTTGCTCTTTCAGCCTCTGTCTGGGTCATTCTGAGGGCTTTGGGATCTTGTCCTGGTTTCCCAGGCCCCTGGTAGTGGTAAAAGGGAGGTGGTACTGACCGAGCTGTGGTACAGGCAGGCCTGGAATCCCCAGTGCCATGGAAAATTGGAGGGAAAAGCAGGTCCAGGTGTAGCAATCCTGACCTTTCTGTGCTATCTTGTGGCTATTCCCACTGTTTGGGAGGGCTGGGGCTTGCAAGACTGACACCAAAGCAACATGGCTGTGTGTTTGCAGTATCCCATTGCTGGAATCAGGTATTGGAAACTTCCCTTTATGCCTGGGAGCTTTTTATTCCTGAGTGTGCTCGCTAAGGAGCTTGTCCTCCATATGAATTGCCTGGCCATGTTACTCTGTGTCTGATTCTAACCCTGTCTATTCATCAATTTTATTTTATTTTTTCAAAACAACTCAAAATATAGGTAAAGCAAACAAAGGTGCTGACCTAGCATCAAATGGAAGAGTATGATGAAGTGATAAATGTTTCAAGCCCCTGGTCTTTTATCTCTGATTTTCTTTTTTTAAAATGTTTCTCAAACTTAAGTGATTGAAAAGTTTTCCAGATCTGATAACTGCAAAGATTTCAAGTGAAACTTTTGGCTTCTATCCCAGTATGAGATCATACAAAGTGATATTAGCTGAATTTGTACCAGAGTTTGAAAAGAAAATGAAAACATGTTACTGTTAGTGTCTCTCAGCTATTTTTCAGCTATGATGGACAAATGTTTTCTCACTGGTTAAGTTCTGAGTACCATTTGAAATGTTTTCAAATATATCTGTGTACATATATGTACATTTTTCTTGCTAATATTGTATTTAATTTATACTCTTTGGATCTTTTATCCTTGATAGCAGGACTCTCTGGATTCTATTTCACATAGAAGTTTTTTAATCTAATGTTGCAGAGAAAGCTCACTACAAGAGAGAGGATGTACTGAATTCCTGTTGCTATTCCAGAATGACCTTAAAACGAAATCTCTTTTTGTCTGGTTTCTGTGACAGGAGACTTTGAAAGCAATGGTCCTGGTAGGGGTGTGTGTACCTCTTAAGGGTAAATGTGTGCCAACTACACGTGTTTTGTGGGTCTCCTTCTATATAGGAATAAAATAAGATAAATAATACCTTAAGTTGGGCATTTGGATTACTGAACAGGGCTGAACTTCAAGGGCTGAACTTGCAAACCCAATCGGACACTAGCAAATTCTACATTTAAAGCTACTCATTCATCCCCTTGGTAATTTTTCATTTTGATTGCCTTTAATTAGAGGATGGCGTGCTTCTCCCCTCCCCCCCACCCCCCAAGGCCTGCATATTGTTCAGCACACAGCATGGCTAATGCTTAATGAGTGGGTAGGTTGTTGATGTTTTGTTTCTCACCATTTCTTGTATGGCTTTATTTACTGCATGGTTGGCAGATGGTGCACTGAATACAGAACTACTCGTTTCCTCATGGAGATTTTCATGGCATTAACACCATAAAGAGTTACTTTACTGCATATTTTTCAGGGAATCTTAATCAGGAGTGCAAAATGAGACATACATGTATATTTAACCAAACTCTGATCCTTGAAAGTTAATTTTCTGGAAGGAGGTGGTCACAGTACAGTTGCTTTAGTGGAAGATCTATCAGTTGTACTGATTCCTTCTCCCACTCCTCTTTTTTGTAGGAGAAGGCAACAGTGGGTCAAAGCTAGCACAGGGGCATGAGGTATCTCTGTAACTCAAGCAGTTTGGTGGAAATGTTGCCATCAGCTATAACCTCCCTGCTTCTCACCAATGTTTGCTTCTTGCCATTGCTAATTGTACAAGAGAACACAGAATTTCACATGTCAGGAATCTCTTCTGTCATCAAAGGAGTGGATATTTTGTCCAGCAAGCTGGCTCAGCAACCTGCTTCCAGCATTCAGTGCACGTTTGAGACCTGGTGGAAATGAACAAAGCTTCAGAACCTACTGTAAGCTACAGGAAGAGAACACCCTTCATCTGGTTTCTGTCTTAGAGGCTGTAAGCTCTTCAGGCTGGAGCCTGTGCCTTCCCATATGTCGATAGAATATTTCAAGCACTACAGCAGTATAAACAGCAGTGGATGAGGTCACCATATATCAAACAACATAATTAAATCAGTGCTTTATTCACTGTCTGTGTCTCATTATGGCTGCCTCCTAGGTCACTCTGCAGCCTTGGAGATCGTGTAAGAACTAGAATGTTGCAACAGCCCTTGCAGAAACATTTGCTTTGAAGTTGGTGCTATTCACTTAGAGACCAATCTTCATAAAAATGTACTTTTGTAAAATGCGGTGCTATTTTGAAAAAGCCTTGTAAAAGGGAAACACTTACTATTGATTTTTTTTCATAAATTTTCATGTACAAGCGTCAGCTGTTTCATCACATGATGGGATGGGATTTCTTGATTGATTAGAGGTCTGAAAGCAGTGAAGTAGACAATGTATTAGAAAAAAACCAGGTTTCTCAGAGGGGAACATAAGCTTCAAGTGCCTGCAAAGCAACCAGCTTTCAGGCATTGGCATGAAACTGGCATTTTTTAAAGTTAAATGATGCTTTGTTTTGGCCGCTACTTTAAAGTGCATTCCCTGTAAAACAATATAGGAAAATATTTTAAGATGCTCCTTCCCCCTCTCACAGTTCTGGTACCCATACTTTAAACCTTCTGTTATATCAACACCTATAAGTGTTTTATAGCAGTAGATCCTTATGTGTGTTTTACAAGGAAGCAGGCTACCAATTTTGTCTGAGCAATAAGGTACTTTGAAGTCTGAAGTCATAATGAGATATGCACGTAAGCCTCGTGCCTCACCATGTATGATGCCGTGGGCATGTGTTATTGCTTACCCAAGCCTTAATTACTGTACACATGTAGCTACAGGAATGTATCCATATGGTTTTCCTACTGTAAACGTTCAGGTGACTTGCTAATTCTAAGCCAGTACTCAGAAACAAGGGCTGGTCTGAGATCTTGGTAATTACAAAACCAGCGTATGAACTTCAGCATTAAGGCTCTCCCGGATCCACTTGAAATCAGGTTACATTCATATTCTGTCTTGTTTTTTGACTAGCAGCCCAACAGCATGCAAAGTTATGTTGTTGCTTGACCTGCTCTATCCCAGTCTTGCTGCCAAAAGGAAAAGGTATTCAGGACTTGTGTTGTCTTGGCTTTGCCATAAGTGAAAGAGATTTTTTTTTTTTTTAATCTGGGGGTTTCCTGAATTAATATTATCTGATGAATTTACCGAAATAATACGTGCTCTTTCCCCCTGAAGTTTGTCTATTTTTCTCTGGTGCTTTTCCTCTCTACCAGTAATGACAGCGCAGAACCATGAGTTGGTACCATGCATTAAGGTATAATATTTGCTAAACTTGAGCCTAAAAGTAGGAAAGTGAAGAGAGATCAAAGACAGCTGTCTAATGTTCTGCAGTACAGGTGGGGTCCAGAAATCAAATAGAAAAGGAAAGTTGTGCTGCTCAACCAAATACCCTCATTGAGAGTGGAGGACATCTGCCAGCTGGGCTGCCTCTGGGGCTTGTTTGCCTTCCAAAGCACTTCCACAAACCTCCTGCTGCAAGGATAGGAGGTGGAGATGATGATGATGAAGGACTTGCAGGATCCTGCTGGAGGTTTAAGTCAGTAGTTCCCGCTAGGTAGCTGCTCTGCTGGGAAGACTAGCCTGGCAGGGTAGGAAAGCTGAGGGAGGGGCAGAGAAGGCTACTTACCCCCAGGCTGGAGCTGGAAATCACCTGGCTCCTGCTCAGCTAGTGAAACAACAGAAAGAAGAAAAGTCTGTCATCCTGCCTTTATGTGGTTCTGGGGTGCTAGGGAGAAGTTGGTTCTGCTTAGTCTGCTCTCAATAAGAACCCTGCTATTCCTAAGATCTTCTTTTTTTCCAGTAACATCATCCATACAGGAGTTAAAAGAAGATCAGTGGCAGACAACGGAAGTATAGGCTGCTCAGTACTTAAAATTTCTAGTCTTCAAAAAATAACTTCAATTTTATTATGTTGTTTTAGTGGCTTAATTGTTGGCTGATTAGGTACTTAGTAAACCTCCTAATAAAAAGAATAGATGCTTCTGTTAGTTTTGCACTGTTTGTTTTTCCTTTGTCCATGTGTTGCTATCCTTCTATGATTCTTTTTTAAAATAGCCAGAGTAAAACAGAAGTGGTAAACCTTAATTTAGAGGTGTTTGCAAGAGGTGGCTCACCCTGATAAGGGTCATCCAGGCTTCACTGGTTCCTTGTTATAATCTGCTACCCACTGTGGTTTATCCTCTCTTAGTATTACTTCTGTTATATTTGCTATCATCTCTGTGCAGATGATAGCTTAATACTTGCAAATGACCTAACTGTAATGAATGTCACGCCAAAAAAAAAAACAAACCTCTAAAAGCATACACATATGAGAAGACAAGGACAATACTGGCAAGCTTGTTAGGGCAAGTGTGAACAAATGCTGGATGTAAAGAAAAAGTGTGGGGTTTGTTGCCTTTTGTTTTTGTTGTGGTGTTTTTTTTTTTCTTTTTTTCCTTTGCTACAGGGGCACAATTCTCATTTCTATTTGCAGTCACCTAGGCAAGCTGAGGTGTGTTGAGTGCAGGGCCTAATTGCTTGTGCACTGCCTGTTGTACCTACATAGCTTTCAACTGGGAGCCAGCTTGGAGCACAGGCAGAGCAAGCTCAGGTCTGTCCATACCTGCCTGCATCCAGAGATCCTCAGAAGAAAGCACAGACACCCATTTTCTCTTTATTACTGCATTACACCAGAGGCAAATTCTCTAATTAAAATTTGCAGTTAGTGTGGTGTGTTATAACTGCTGTAAATTTTGGTCATGTCAAGACTTCCTGGGGGTGGGAGGAGAGGCACAGAGAAGCCGGTAGGTGCAAGCAAGGGCTCTTGTGTAGATGGCTGCAGCAGCCCAGCCCTTGTGTCCCATTCATGTTATTCAGGCACCACCTATGGTGCTTTGTACTAGGAAAATTACTAAATAGCTGAAGAGAAAGTGTCACTAATGCTGGATAGTGGAGGATATAAGATCTGCCTTGTCCTGAAAGGGGTTCTAGTCATATCCTCCTATCCACTAGACTCCCATGGAAAAAGGTGCTTGACAAGGCTGAAAACAGCCTTGCTGCTGCCTTTGCCCTGCTGCGTTGCTTTCATTCATCTGACACAGTAGGAAAAAACTGTGAACTAGGATAACAAGGATGGCAAGATTAAGTGATATGCATTTTAATAAAGGGATTAGAGAATAGATTTGCATATCTTAAAACTAGAGAAATAGAAAATTAGAAAGTGAATAGTTTTCTGAACAGGTTCTGATTTTTGCCTTCTCAGTCACTGTGCTCATTTACTTTGGCTATCATGATGGCTATTAAAATGGTATTGCTGTTTTCTGCTTGCTTTTATGAGCTGGATGGCTGAAAATACTCTCTTACACTGTGCTGTTTCACCCTTCCTCCAGACCAAGGAAGAATGTCTTGTTACTTTCCTTTCTGGGGTGGGAAGACTTGATAATATGGGAGCTCTCAAAAGAGGTGCTGGCTGGCAAGTGATTACCTTTTCCTTCTAGGAGGATGCTTTTCTCTTGGGCAGGCTGGGCAGAAAGCTGTGGGTCTGGGCGTTGAGCATAGTTTAGCAGTCTGTGTTTGGGAGGGAGGAACAGAATGGGATATATTCCTGTGAAGCCCCTGCTTCCTGTCGCACTGTGTTTGACCTGACATAAGCAGCTGACATAACATCACCGTGGGCGTTGCTAGGGTTTTCTTTTAATATTAAATGGGGGAAAAAAAAGTTAATAACTGTTTTCTTCTTAAAAGGAAAGAGAAAACCCCAAAGGATCTTGGCTGGCTCTGCATGCCCTATAGGTATGTCTGGTTGTTTTTGATGAACAAGGTGCTGTCCTCCTGTTTACCTCTCTCAAAGGAAGTGTCTGCTGACATAGTCTGCATTTCAATCATCTTTATTATACAGCTCTCTGGGAAGCCTCCGGGGCAAGTCAAGCCAGCCCTGAAAGGAGCTTCTTGGTCACAAAGAGAGAAGAGCAGGAACAGACCCCCACAGTTTGTATTACTTTATTTGCAGAGATCTCTGCCCTGATAACCTCAGACCCCAGAGCAGCTGAAGCTGGCTGAGTTTGGAGTGGTTCAGAGGCACAACGGGCAGGTCTCCAAGTGGCTGCTGTATCCACCCGTGCACTGCAACCAGGATGGACCTGGGTGTGCTGACAGTGTAGTCAGACCCGGCATCGATATCCAGCCTAGTGGAGGCTGGGGTTTCCCTGCAGTGGGAGAGTCAGGTGGGTGCTGCCAGGCTCAGGGGCATCTTTCCCCCGTCACGTCCCTCTATGCCACAGGTCTTCTGTGCATGCTGTCACCGTGCTTGGTGCCCTCAGTGTGGCTGACACCTTCACAAGTCTTCACGTACCATTACCTGTGACAGGCTTATTCACTGAATGGCATCCAAAGCCTTGCATGTTGTGGGTTTGTGTTGGTGTCCAGGAGGTTGGTCCCTGAATTCAGTAGCGAGCTGCTGTTGGTTGTGTCATCAAAGCTGTCTGTTGTTAATATAAGCATGAGGAGAGAATTTCACTTCCGATTGAAGTTTATGCATCAGAACTGAACCTTTGTGGGTAAGCGAACTGTGGATGATTTGCATGACGTTTTGGAAGCATGCTGCATTATTCCATGGCTTGTGTTTGGAATAGATGAAGTTAGCTTTGGCTTGCACTGATGTGATATTTTCCTCTAGCACTCAGTGATGAGCTCTAGATAGATGCTTGTGAAAATGATGCTACACAAAGAGCATCCATCTTCTTGGCAAAAGGTGAGGCCCTGACTGGCCTCAATGTGCCCTCGAGGCCTCTTTCTCCAAATCTGTGCAGCTGCTGACACCTCTGAGGGGCTAAACCCATTCATCTTTTGGAAGAAGAATGACTTTCTACTGCACTAATAGAGAGTGAGTTATAAACCTACCTCTCTCAAGTTTTCTGCTGTCTGGATGTGGAAATTTATTTTATCTTTGGTAGTTCCTACTTTAAGCCAGCTGCAATCTCTATCAAAAACTGTTACCCAAAAAAGCTACAGATGGTTAGAAAACATCTGAGTGACCCAGTTGTCGTGGAGTGTAAGGTGGTACTTGTGGTACACGGGGAGCCGCCTAACAGCTCAATGTTCAAATATCAATTAAAATAATTTACAGTGTCATGTACTAATGATGAAAGCAGCTTGTGTCTTCATTGTAACTGAAGATTTCAAGGGCCAAATTCACTGGAAGTATAAACAGTGGTGCAAATTATATGTTAGAGCACAATTGTTTCCCTGCAGGCTATAAATAACTCCTATTTTAAGACACTGGGGGTTATTTGTCTCCTGTGGGAGAGACTCTGTTCTGTGGTGTAGCTGACCAGAAAATGGTTGTTAGTGATAAAGTGGTGTAATTTGCATTGATTTATTATTCATTGGCTGTGCAGATCAAATGCAGCTTACTCAGCAAGAGGGATTGATACCAAATTCTTTTGTCGCTTAAACAAATATCCCTGCTGAGTATAAGTGAGAGATATGATTGTAACAGAAGAGTGGTGTTATCAGACACCTTCTAGCTTGTAACTCTCTAAGAGCTGAATCAAACTTACTGAGAATTTGACTCCAAACTTAATTTTGGCCTACCTGGCTAAACAGGGCTTGATAACTATTGGAAGTAGATGCATATAAAAATATTAAAAGGTAAGTCCTTGATTTTATCTAAATTTCCCACACCATGCAACATGCACCTCCTAGCGCTAGCAACCTGCACCCATAATAATAAGCCTTTGTTGGCTACTGTTTTTAGTGTGGGCAAAATTAAGACTAGGACATGATCATTCTTGTTAGGATTTCTTCTGGAAATGGTAGCTTCAGAGCTTCCAGCTATTTTGAGACATACTGTGATTGATGTGAGAATGATATTATCAATGCCTACTTTGATGTTCCTCTGAAAACTGTACCTCTTGGACGAAAACTACTTAAAAGACTGTTGCATTTCTTTTCTCTTGCTCCTTGCCTTTTTAAAATCAGTTTTCTATTTGTGGTGGTTGTGGGAGAAAACCTGGAAATATTAATCAAAGGCTTCCTTCAAAAAATGGAGGAATGTATTTCTTAAGTGTTATTTTTAAATTATTATTGGGGGAAAGGAGGAAGTTTTATGTTCAGATTCATTGTCTTCAGGTGTGCATGACCACTGCTGCAGGTGTTAAACCATCCTATTCTTCCCTGGACTATTATCAGCAATGATTTCACAGATTATTCTGCAATTCCACTGTGATTTTGGCCGAGAAAAAAAGTAAAATTAGTTACAACATGGGAGGTAAAGCACTGCTGGAGGAAATTCTTAGAGAGTTTCTGGTGATTATTTTTTCTTTGTACATTGACTGAGCATCAGTCTCCCTCCACAAGTCCTCATCTGTAATCAGCCTTTGAATAAACACTCTGTCCTGCCATGAGCTGTTGCTGTTTGCAGCCTGGAGTGAACTTGTGGAAAGAGTGCTGTAACTATCAATTACTCTTTTTGGGCCAGTTATTCTGGGGAAATCTGAACAAAAAAATAATCTTGGAACTTAACTGTTCTCCTGAAAGAAGCATGTCATATTCATTTAAAACTGAGCTATTTTGCAGCATATTCCTTCACATTTTTGCTAAAGGTTAACAAAATTGTTTAGACAGCTCTAGTTGGTGCACATCAATCTACTTTACAACCAGCTGATTAATGTGACTGATTTCTGCTGCAAATTTCTCTAATCACTTCTTATTTACAAACTAGGGTGGTTTTGTTTGAAGCAGCTATGCTATGAGTGTTCATCCATCTTAAAAGTTCATTCCTTGACTGAAGTAAGTTTAGGAAACACAAGTCTAATGAACTTCTGTGATAAACGGTGCCCATAAAAGAAGAGGTTGTACGCAACATCTCTGGTAGCATTAATCCCTCTTGTCATCTCCTACAGATGTAGTTAAAAAAAAAAAAATGAAGTAAAGAGAAAGGAAATCATAGCAAGTGTAGGCAAATGAGAGAAAGAGTTACTCTGGAGCCTGCTAGGAGCTGCACAGGAAGCCAGGAAACTGTGGATTTTCATTATCCAGGCTATTGGCTGACAGCTGGTGATGTGAAATAATCTACGACTTTTTTTTTGAGAACTTATTTAAACCTCATAGACTACTCCACTGGGAATTACAGAGGTTTTGTCTTTGGAAATAAGTTAAATTGTTCAGTTTTTCTTCAAGTGGAGTTAGGCACAGGGTCGATGTCTCTGCTGTGATACATTGTGCTTCATTACAGACTGCAAGTGCTGAATCCCTCTGCAGGTTTATTCTGTTGGTAAATATCACCCTAACTGGTATCACACAAACTTCTTCTAATGGTAAACATAAGAAATATTTAGCAGCTGTGTCCCTATAGGGAACTCAGTTGGACAGAGCCCACAGGTATTAGGATGCAGTGTAAGCAAAATTATTCACTTTATATTGACAAGCCAGTGTAGCTGTGTGGAATTGTAGCACGGCAGAAACGAGTCTCAAAGGTTTTGAATGGTCAGACCTGTTCTGTTGAATGTCAGCAGAAGTTGTGGCATGCTGCTGATCTGGAAGCAAAAACCATGTAAGTGGATGTGTGAATATTTAATTCATTATTTAAGGACTACAAGAGAGTCCCTTAATCACTTCAGCAGTTACTATGCTTTTTATTTTTAAAGCAGGCATATTTTTCCCTACACTTTTATGACATGTTTCCTTCTATAACTATGTATGTCTGTGAGGATATTCTACACATGGCTTTCAGGAATAATTCTGCAGGTGTCCCTTTACTTTCTGTACCTTCTGTTCTGATGACTCAGATGTGTTTGTACGTGAGATCCTTTCTGAGAAAAATATGTGATATTTCCTAGTGGTGATTTCACCAATTCTTTTATACTTAGGTTACAGATCAAAATTTTGACCAATATCACCTTCAGTTTGACTTTTCTTTTGGTGTCTCTCACAAAAAAAGGTTATCTGGTGTTTTTGGATACTTGAGGACTTAAGAAGAAACTGCTAAAGTGCTTGCCCCATCTCTCTTGATGTTATGATTCTCTCTCTCTGCCTTACTACTTTTTCTGGTTTTGGCATATGCTCTTTATCCTGTTACCATCCCTTTAGACTGCTTCTACAGAAAGTCTTCCAGCCATATTGCCTTGATTATTTTTATTCTAGATTTCCCTATACTTTGCACTGCCTTAAACAAAAAATGAGCTTCATTTTAGAAGCACCTGACATTCTATGTCTATTCTATATAGATAGAAATTGTACAATTTTTGGAGATTGGCTCCTGGTCTCTGTCAGCCTATGGTACTTTCCTCCTGCAGATTTTTGCTGCAATTTGAAGTGAAACTTCAGTGGTTTTGCTCTTTCTTAGGAAAAGGTCATCAAGATATGCAGATCCCTTCCCATTTACACTTTTGCCATGATTTCTGCAGAAAATCTGTACTGTGGTGATCAGAATTCTCCCAGTTCCTAGACAAGGCCTTTAAGTAAGATGGGCAGATGAGAGAAAAGCTTAGACTGTGTTTCTTCTGGGTTACATTCAAAAAATTAGAAGATTTCTTAAGGGATGGTCTGTGTCACTGTGTGGAGTGGCAGTAATTTTTGCTGAGGCTGTTACAGCAGTTGAATATGTCAAGAAAGGAAGGGAAAGGGTCTGAAGACAGTCATATGATATTCATGCCTGGCTTTACTGTGCAGGATGTCAAAATAGGAGAGGACACATTAATGGGTAATGAAAGAAGAGTATAAGTGATAGAAATGATAATGGTCTTAATTGGACCATCAGGTCATTTAATGAAAGGTTTGTGCTTAACTTGACAAGGTGATTGGTTGTGGTCAGTCAGAAACAAGGAAAAGGTTTGTACCAGGTCATTAGGGAAGGGGAATCTGAACTACCTGTGAAGACAAATGTTGTAGAGAACAATAGATGCACAGCAGAATAATAATCTTGCTGGAAAAGCACTTTCTGTATTCAGGAAGAACTGTAAGAGAAAGTAGTAGACTGTCTGTGAGTGAAACTGTGAAAGATCATTAAAAAAATCCAAATCACCCTAGCCCCTCCCCACAAACATAATGAGAAAGGACATAGTGAATAAAAGAGTTTCTGTTCTGGTTTTAGCAGCTAATAATGAGATCATAGAAAAGCTAGACTTGGGAAGTAACTTAAGATCAAGTGATCAGGAATCGATTTAATTTAAATGAAGGGAGGATTAAAAGTTTGTCCTTAATTAAAATTTGTCTTTGAGAAATAGCTAACGTGAGTTTGCCAAACTGCTAGCAACACAAGTTGGCTGCACTGGGAACCCATGGATCTGAATAGTGCAGAAACTGGGAGCTTTTGCAAGTACTCCAGCAGTCTGAATTTTGTGTGCTGAGGAAGGAGAAGAAGTTGTCAGAAAAGTGTGAAAGTTAGAGTTGCCAGAACTCAGGCTGAATGCAAGCTAACAAGAGATGTTTATACACATAGAAAAAGAACATTTGAACCATATAAATCACTTTCAAATAGCAAGAGGACTAGTATGTAACCCTGCTACTCATGCAGGGATTAAGCATAATTTAGAAGTGGCCTCTGTGTGAAAAAGGCAACCACCTCTCATATCCATCTGAGGAAACCCATGTGGTGACCTCTGGGAGAAAAAAAATCTGAATGTGATGGAAAGAATGCTTGAACATGGCAGTGCTCCTGAATCACACAGGAGTAGATAAACTTTGTAAGTGCACACTCAGAAATTGAAGGTAGGAGTGCAAGGATTTCTGGCAGATCCTTCAAATCCCACTGCCCACCTCTGGGCTTTGTGTTTAATTGTGTCAGCTGTCTGGAACAGGAGTAGTTTTGTGGTGTTGCAGTACTTGGCATTGTGATTCTTGAGTATCATTGCATCTCTTCAGGAAGTATGTAAACTTAAAGTATGTAAACTTTAGGAACAAGTTGAAGAAGAGGGTATGAAAAGAATATTAAATGTGATGCCATATTAGGAAACTGAAGGAAACATTTTCTGCCCTGTCAGAAGGCAGTGGCATTTTTGGGACACTCAAGGGGAGAGCGGTGTCAGATTGGTTAAAATAAAGTGCAGAGTGAGAGCTCTAAGATGCTGAGAATGGAGGAAAGTGACTGAAAGGGTATGACTGAACTTGATACTCAGAAGGAGAGAATGAAATATCACAAGTGATGTTAAATTTGCTGTGTAAGCAACTCCCGGGTTGGCATCAATTGAAGGGAGAGGAGGAAGTATTGTAGGGAAGGCATTTAGTGTTACAGGAAGTTCGTTTATGTTTGTGGCAAAATGTAGAATTTGAAAATATGGGAGGTAAAATGATGCATATGTTTAAGTGCAAATGAGATGTCTTGGAAGATGAAAAGTGTGTCTAACAGCATGAACTTCTCAATCTGATCTAAGGCTCCTAGCCTATGCCTCTCTCTTATTCTCCCCAGACCACCTTAGACTGTTTTGGCAATCTTTAAATGGAATCTGAACTGTCAGTGCAGAGGTGAGGGCTAAAGAGATCCCCTAATTTTGTTAAACTAGGAAGAATACTGTGGCAGTGGCAGAGCTTTCAGAAATGCCCGTCAATGTAGTGGGCTGCCCAGAAGAGAGAGGTATCATTGACAAGAAGGATAGAGACTGAATTGAAATCTCAGCAAGTATGAGATGTCAGAGCAAGGATGATAACCAGCAATACCAAAAGAACCAGAAGGGCCATGCAGGAGGGAGATCCTTGATATTTGCCCAGGAAGAGAGCATGAATTACTGTGGTGAAAGCACTTTCAATTCAAATGGAAACTGTGCCAGACATGATCCAGTATAAAGTTGGAAGAGAGGAGGCAAGTGCAGTGGCTTTAGCCTGTGCTTTCAACAAATTTACAGACAAGGGAAAGGAGGAAAAGAACTGCTGAAATAGGTAGGGCTGGCCTCTTGTGCGTAGTGAAAAGGGCAAACAGAGTGAGAGAGGGCTGTAAGTAGGGGACTAAGAAACAGAAAGGTGCAATCGAAGACAAATAGAAAAGGTTAAAGAATTTCAGATGAATAGTTTATAGGCTCTGTGTGGTGATATTTTGACAAACTGGATTTTCGGCTGGAATTGGCAAAAACTAGTGAGAGAATCGGAAATACCAGCAGCTTCGTGCTTAATGAAGAAGAAGTTGGCTAAACAAACTTTTTTTTTTTCCCCCGGCTGGCGGTAACTGATGTGAAGCAGCGAGGTGCTGCTGCTCTGCTTTCCCCGCTTCCCCCGGCACGGTGCCGGCGTGTGCCCCGCCGCGGAGCGCGCCTGGCTCCGGGAGAAGAGCCGAGCATCCAGGCTGCAGGGGCTGCGCAGCCTAATTGTCTGGCTCTGCTCCAGCTGCTGATTGACCCAATAAACTCTAATGAATCTGGATTCCTGCAGTCTGATTTGCTTCCTTTCCTGGTTGTGTGCCTCTCTCAGTCCGTGAAGAGCTGAAACCTGAGTGCTGGCTTTGACAAAGGGAGTGAGAGAGGGGGAAGCAGGGGAAGAAAAGACAGATAACAGCCGAATGTAATCAGTGTTTTATTACCATCCTCAGGAAGTGGGAACGGCTTAAAAAAAAAAAAAAAAAAGCAGTAGGTTGGAGCAAAGAAAGTTAGTTATGGTGAGGTTATTTGACAGGAAATTACAAAATACAAACAGGCAGAAGAAACACATTTTAAAACAGGGTAGGAAATCTCAAGTTACTTCACTGTGTATATTCAAAACCCTCAAAGCAAAGGCTGAAAATAGCAGTTTAAACAAAAGCTGTCTTATCTGATAAAGGCATTTCAAGCACAAAAGGAAATTTATATATTGGGTTGAAAGTCTTAAAATAAACTGATTGTCTTGATAACACCATAGATTTAATTGTGGGAAAAAAATTGGGTTCATTTGTATGACCTGCAGACACAGTAAATTCCCATGTAAATGCATCCCTTTTCTTTCTTTTTACATTTCTTGATTCCTAAGAAATGTTTATCAGTGTTTTCCAGAAATTGTAAAGGTAGATTTATGCATGTAGGACGAGACTGATAAATATGTGCATAATTTTTAGAATTCCATGCAGACCAGATACAATTCATTTCCTGTGCTACTGGATGGAAGCATATTAATGACACTTCATCAAGTAACATTCAGATTCAGAAAGATTTTGGCAGAAATACATTGTTTTGGGATGAGGGTAAAATCTCCAGTACTAGTGATCAGAATTATTATTTTATCAGTATCATTTTTAGTAGATTTGTGATAAGCTTTTGAATACTTGGTGGGTCTTTTCACTTTCTGTGCGGAAAGGAAACAATTCTCTTACCTCAACACCTTTATCCTGTTGAGATTTCAGATAAACATTGCATCCGTATGGATATGTGTCCTTCTAGTGAGATAGGATACGTGTTACAGGGTTGAAACAATTTGATTTGCTCTGAGTGGGGAGCATGGGGAAGGGGAGGAAATAACTGAGTTGTGCAAATGATCTATTAGATTCTCGCAGTTCAGATCAAAGGCTTAGAGTGCTGTGGGACAAAACATCTTGCTTGCTTTTGACTGAAGTTGTAAGAAGGAGCATTAAGACATTTATAGGTACACCTGCCTGGCTGCCATGACCTGGAACTTTGTGTTGCCTCCAGCTTCTTGCTCAGCAGGCTGCATGTCTAACAGTGTATTACGGTGCAGCAGCTACATCTGCAACTCTGTACCTCATCGTACCTGCTCACTCCTGGGAGATGTGTAAGTTTGGGATTTTTTTTCCCCAGTTCATTTGTCTGCTGTGCCTGTAGCTCTCTACAGCTAACACTGCTGAGCCTTCATAGTCAATGAACACAGCAAAACAAAGTCTGGTGGGAGGGCACTCGCTTACTGAGTGCTGTGCTGGAAGGTACTGAGGTGCACCTCACCATGGCCTGGTTCTGGCTAGGTTAGGTATGTGGATGTTTCCCTCTGCACTCAAATATTTCCTTTTCTAGGTGATCCAGGTGCGCCTGGAGATCTCCTAGAGACCAGAGTGCTCAGAACTGTCTGACCTCATGGGACTCAGGGAGTATCACTGGCATACACACAAAGATGAGTTCACATCAGCTTGTGTTGAGGAACACGAGACTGCAAGACCTGGTGGTGGGAAATCTTCTTAGGAGTCCTGTAGAACTGTCAGGATCTGATGGGGCTTTTGCTCTGTCTAACGAAGAACTATCAGCTGACAATAAGCATATTGTCCTATGAGGACTGGGTTACAGTATAAATTTTCTGAACTTGTGATTGTTGGGGTTTCCTCTCAAAATAAATAGAAATTACACCTGTGCAGGAAAGCTGACCTTTTTTCTATTGATTTATATCTTGTTTAAATGACCTCTTTAACAGGATTTCATAACTCAATGAGATGACTTCATGAGGGAAAGCTGTGGGAGGAAAGTAGCTTCCTCCTTTAAAATGGGTTAGTGTTGACGTCAATATGAATTGCTAATCTGAAACATTGAGACTTAATAAAAAATAGAAAAATAGAAAACAAAAAAAGAAACACCACTAAAATATCTTTCCAAAAATGCATATATCAAGTGTATGAAAAAACAGGTAATAGAACAATTCTTGACTGACTCTATTTTTGTTGTGAGGTTTTGGAGTATTTTTCTTTTCTTTTTGGTTTTTGGTTCTGAAACCCTCTACAGTTACTCCTTGATACAATTCTGAAATGTAGATGTGGTAGTGTAGTAAAAAGAGATCAATAAATTGTAGTGTCCTATAGTTAGCTCTCAGAATGCTGATCCAAGTATTGGGTACTTCTCTTTTTCCATTTGTTTTTTCAGCAACAATCAATACCAACTGACACAGCTGATAAAAGATTTTCTTAGAGTTAAAGAGCTTGCATCAAAATTAGCACCTCTGAAGAATGCTAAGATTATTTTTTAAAAAAGTTGGCTATGACTATAATGCGTGTTTTAAAATCAAATCTTTCCTTTTTTGTTTGAAAGTTTAGATATGTATAAATGAGATTTAAGGAGGTGCCAGGTAATCATGATGCTGCATAATTTTGTTTCTGTCTTAGTGCTATTTTATAGCTATTATTTTACATATTGGAACTGGAAAATCAGGCTCTGGAGATGGAAAGGTGTTGCCTTATAACAATCCCTGTCACAGGTTAATATTGTGACCAGGTAGCCAGCCTGTTCTCTGCTGAATAAGTATTAATGCCAGCTTTAACTTTTCAGCTAAGTTAAAAAAACCTGCTAGAGTTAGGATACAACCTTTTCAATAGTTTGCTTTAACATAGTTTCACTGTTTTTACATTCATAATGATAGTAAAATAGATGGACTCTTCTTTTTTTTTTAAAAAAAAGAGTAGTTTATGTTAAACTGCAAAGTGGGAGACTACTTTGGGAAAATTCTGTTTGCTGGTTTTGAAAGGTGTGTAGGTGAAGCTTATTGTGCCTACTGAGTGCAAATAAAACATAGGTTGAGAAACACAGAAATATGTTGTCCCCTGGCTTTGGTTATGTGCATTGCTTGAGCAAGTCTGTGACATCAAGTGTCCTTTCCCTGTGACAGAACTGAGGCTTCATGTAGGACTTGAGACAAGAATAAATGGATATGAACTGGAATAAGGATCCAGCTTCCCTGACAGGGCTCTTCATGCCTAACCCACTAAGAAATGTTCCAGCCAAGCAAGCTGTTTCTGCAAGGCTGAAAGACTTACCATTTGGATTTTGGGACTTTTAGGACTGCGCAGCATTCCAAAATATGTCCCATGTATTTCACACATGTCCCTACATCTTCAAAACTCCACTGTGGGTAAAGTTTGAGCTAATTAACCAGTAACAGATGTAAACCACATTCATATCCAACCATATGTTACCCTTGTAGTTTATCTGTACTTGCTTCCTTTGAAAACCATGGAGGCTGAACGTATATATTTAAAAGTATATGGTTTTAGTTTTGCAACTTTTTATGGTTTCCAAATATAGATGGTAGTGCAGTTTGTTTCAAGGTGTTTTGAATAGAGCACCTGGCACATTTCCAGCATTTTTCCAATCAGTNTTTTTAACTTGTAATTTAAATATGAAGTATTTTGCAAAGCACTTAATCCAGCTTCAGTCTAGAACTGTAGCCTCTGGATATTGGTTGATATTTGTGATCTTTGCAGCTGGAGAAGAACAATTCTCCGAAGCTTTGCTGCTCCTTTTAACAAAAAGCTAAGTTTCTTTCAAGTGCTTCCAGTTTTAGGGAGAGGGGGAAAAACATTGACAGTAAGACTGAATTTTATTATAAAACTTCAGGTGAGAGAAGATAGAGAAAATGCATAAAAATATTTTTAAAAGAGTGTTAAAAATTCTATTGAAAAATAAAGCTTTTTAGGCCATTCTCATTCCTGTTTTGTTGGTGTGGTTTGAATGTTCATGGATTAGCCGAGTTACTCCAGTCACAGTGAAAAGCTTCTTTCTTCAGAGGCTTACTCAATAAGGCCAGAGCCTTGCAACATGTGATGGGACAGGAAGGCGTTTTTCTCTACTGTGAGACTGGAAATCCATTTTATTTGTTGTGTATAAGGTAGACAAAAGTCTCTTTTTTATTCCCTTCACCCCTTCATGTGGAAGCTGTGCAGTTTGGCCTGAGGGAAGTAGGCTACAAAAGAAGGTATCAAATTTTGCAGCCATTCCTATAGTGTTGCTGTTGCTCCCTGAACCCAGCCTGAGGGAGCCATTAGAGTGATCTTCTAGCAGCTGAAGAGGGGAAGAGTAAAGTTTCTGTAGTGCTCAATCTGTCACAGCCATGGGGCCTGGGCTCCATGTTAAGACACAGTTGCAAAATTACTTCAAACCTTGTAACACTAAGATTTATATATTTAGCTATTATAATGTAAGAGTTTTCCAAGTAGTTTATTAAAATCAAGTGATATTACTCACAATATTTTAACTGCCTACACCATTTTTTTTCCAATTTAATAGCCCAATATGCAAATTATTTCCAATATCTTTGTTGGGTTTTTTCAAATATGGATTTTTAAATTAAGTAGGTACGAAGAAATGATCCTTTCTTACTCCTGCCTCTTCTGGTTATCCCCTTAAGAAGAAGCTGATTTGTGTTATATGGTGGTGTAATGTAAACCATAACCTAAACAGTGTATTGGAGGGAAAAATACATATGTAATATAAAAGCTTTAAATGGGATGAATGCTATTGTCAGAGTAGGACTGGGCTAGAAAATGATTTTTTTATTACTGAATACCAGTGCATATGGAAACTGTTTACGCAACTATGAATTAGCATAATGTTTGAATTCTCTTAAGAAATTGTTTTGTTTATAAATATTGTGGTGAGCATGAAGTAACAGAAAATTCAGATTTCAGCACAAATACAAAGAGTTTTTACATGATTTATGACTATCAAATGCCTGTGCTGCAGATTTTTTGTCTGAATTTACTAAACTAACTGTTGTTTCATAGACAGCTACAGTAGATGCGGTATTTGCTCTTGTTTGTTCCAATTAAAACTACCTACTGGTGACTCTTGTGTAAACCAGTTTACACTCTTGAGTCTTGAACTACTTCACCTTTCTCTTCTCTCTCAAGCTTAAGCCCAGGCTTTAGTCTTTGGGATCTCAGTCTTATCATAAAGCCCTCACGTTTTCTGCTTTAGCTTCTTCATTCTTCTGGGTAGGAAGTGCTCAGGTCTGATTTCTTCCTGGGTTTGCTCCCTGGTAACTCATGTCAACTTTTCTTCTGAAACAGTCAGACAGAAGAAAGAAATGGTGTCTGAAAAATCCCCAGTCTCCTAACAAGCCTAAAGCTTGTAGAGGGGTTAGGAGTGTGTGTTATATTAAAATTGGGATGAGCCAAATTTTTGAGATAAGTTTATTTCCCAAAACAAATTTTCCTTTTTTGATCTACTTAAGCCAAAGTGTCTTTTAATTTAGTGTAATGTGTTATGAGACCAAAATAAATGAGTAGAAATTTTTTATGAAGACACAGCTACCATGAGTGACGTGAATTAGTAAGAGTTGGACATTAGATCAAGTCCTGAGCAGAAATGGCCACGTGAGTGTAGTTCTTCCATGTTGTCTCCTCTCCAGCAAGTTTGGAGTCAGTGTGGTCTGATGGCTGGCCTGTGACTTCAGCAGTGGTTAGCATTTTAAACTCAGCCTCTTTAAAATCAGTGACTGACAGAAATTGAAGCATTGGAGTCAAACAAATGATGACATAAATGCCAGGAGACTGACTTATGTGCCTCCCTGCTGAACTCCTTACAACTTTTTCTGCTAGACATTCTGCCTTCCCACGGGGGAGAAAAACCCTCCCACTAGACCTTGATTCAGACTTAACTTGTACATCTGACACTGATTTCTCGTATATGGCAGTGATACTGTCAGCTAGATGATAGACATTCCAGATGATTTCAAAGATCTTTCACAGAGAGCCACAAACCCAAAGTAGCCTGTTCCTGGTGTGGTAGCACCACTACTTTTAGTGTTGAACCCCATTTCCCTGCATGATGAATGGGGACTTCTGCAAGGACTAGAGGAGCCATTTAGGTTTGCAGCTAATTAATTTGTATCACTGAGTTCCGTGGGAGTTTTCCCAAACTGTCTGGAGAACCAGGAAAAAAACTGCCATCAAGGAATGAAAGACACTGCAAGTGTGTATAGGACAAGCCCACTTACCCTTCCTCTATAATTTGAATTGGATTGCAGTAGTTAAATCAGATTTTTGAAGACATGAGTGAAGACATCTTCTAATAACATGTTCACATTCTGTAGGAGATCTTTTGCAGAACTGAGAACAGGTTCTGGGTCATTTCTGAAAAATAGGTGTTGGTCTATAACTAGCAGCCTGTTGGGTTGTGTTACAGCTGCCAAACACAAAACATATGCTGCCCTGCACATCCAGCTCTATTTCTCATGGAAATACCATGGCTATTGGAATTGAAGCAGAAATTCCTTTATTTTTGTAGTACAGTAATTGTGAAAGGATTTTTTCCACTACAGCAGCTTTGTCTTCATGTCTGCCCCTTAGCAAAGTTTAATACCATTTGGAACTGTTTTCACTTGTAAAAAGGTAAATCCTGTGTAGGGATAGCTGTGTATTAGAATGCTAAGTAAAATGGCAGATGGTCTGGATGTATGATTTTGTGAGGTTTAGACATCGAGGAAAGGATCCAACTGTGGAAAAAGTTGTCGTAATACAAACTATACCTGCAACTAGCATGTAGTGATTTTTAATTGTATTTAAATGAGGTCAGATATGTTTGAGTGAATTACATCCAAGAGGGAAAGATTAAGGATGGTCCCTATTGTTTAAACACACACAGCACCAAGCCTTTTTAAATCTCTGATGGCGGTCTTGGTGTGCTCCTGGCTGTGCAGTGAGTCCTTCTCCCTTGGGAAAAGGAACCAACTCCACTTCCCTAAAACCTCCTTTCAGGCAGTTGTAGGACCCCCCTGAGCCTCCTTTTTTCCAGGCTAATCAGCTCCCCCAGCTCCCACAACTGTTCCTCATCAGACTTGGGCTCCTGACTCTTCCTCAACTTCGTTCCCCTTCTCTGGACACCCTCCAGCCCCTCAATGGCTTTCCTGTGGTGAGGGGCCCAGAACTGAACACAGCACTTGAGGTGTGACCTCACCCGTGCTGAGTACAGTGGGACAATCAGTGCCCTGCTCCTGCTGGCCACACCATTGCTGACACAGGCCAGCATGCCATTGGCTTTTGGCCACCTGGGCACACACTGGGTCATGTTCAGCCACTGCCAGCCTGCATGTCCAGGTTCTTTTGTGCTGGGCCATTTTCCAGCCACTGCTCCCAGCCTGTAGCACTGCCTGGGGTTGTGACCCAAGGCAGGACTCAGAGCTTCTCCTTGTTGAACATCCTGTAACTGTCCTGAGCCCATCAATCCAGCCTGTCCAGATCCTTCTGTAGAGACTTCCTACCCTCCCCCACACCGAGACTCCCACCCAGTCAGTTTGGTGTTGCCTGCAAGGGGACTGAGGGTGCTCTTGGTCCCCTTGTCCAGGCCCTCAATCAAGATACTAAACAGGACTGGCCTGTCACCACCATTCCTTGGGCCTGGCTATCCAGCCAGCGTTTTACTCAGCAAACAGTGCACCCATCCAATCCATTAACATACAGTTTCTCCAAAACAGTGCTGTGGGAAACAGTGCCAAAGGCATTACTAACATCCATGTAGACAACCTCCACAGGCTTTCCTTCATCCACCAAGCAGATCACTGTCACAGAAGGGGGTAACTTTGGCCAAGGAGGGCCTGCCTCTCATAAACCCATGCTGGCTGAGCCTGATCCCTTGGTTATCCTGTACATGTTGCATCATGGCACTCAAGCTGATCTTCCATGACCTTCCCCAGCATCAAGGTCAGGTTGCCAGACCTGTAGCTTTCCAGATCCTCCTCTGGCCCTTCTTGTAGATGGGCATCACATTTGCTAACGTCTAGTCAATGGGAATTCCCCAGTTAGCAAGAACTGCTGGCAAATGATGGAAAGTGCCTCAGTGAGCACCTCCACCAGCTCCTTTGGCACCCTTGGGTGGATTCCATCTGGCTCCATGAACTCAGGGGTCAAAATGGCATAGCAGATAACTGACCATTTCCCCTTGGATTATGGGGGCTTTGTTCTGCTCCCTGTCTTCAAGCTCAGGGATCTGGGTAGCCTGAGATCAACTGGTTTGACTGGAAAAGACAGGAAAAGAAGGCATTAAGCGCATCAGACTTTTCTTCATCCTTCATCACTCCATTTCCCCTATGTCTGATGAAAAATAGATATCCTCTGAAATATGATGGTTCTGAAAAAGCAGCACAGTACAAATTCTTATTGTGCATTAGTGCATCTGCTGTATCTGAGGTTTTGCTGTTTACCTTCTTTTATACCTCTGCAGTGTAACAGCTTCTTCTAAGTATTTTTTTCCTTCCATTGTCTACATTTTTGACTCATCACATCTAATGTACAGTATAGTTTAAAACCAAAATGTTTTCTTGTCCTCCTCATTTTCTAGAGGCCTGCTCTGAGACCACTTCTGGTTATGATCCACATGTGCTACTGAAGCTGGCTAGAGTGGTGTGACAAATGTAAGTATTTTGAAGAAACTTGCCCCTGCAAGCCTCCATTTGTGTACTTGGAATTAACAGTTGCTTTACTATCCCTGTGTCATGCCCCCACTTCTGTAATGTGCAGACAATGATATCATTCATATCACCACACAAAGATGATGTGGAAATAAATCACTTAATGTTTGTAATGCATTCAGATGTTGTGACGAGCACTGTAGGAAAACCCACAAGCAAATGAATAATTCATTGTTCAAATCAGGCTTTGAACAGTGCATGGTAAACAAGACATGGGACTTCACACTGAATAGTAAGAGTAAGGCCAAATAATTAATGATCACTTGTTCAACTATTGTGGTTGATTCAGAGTATTGCAAGGGAATGGCATCTTGTGAAAGGACTGTAGTCCTGTCCTAAGGGACTGGCTGTTAGTTAGATGGGAAAGATAAATAAAGAAAAATATTTTTGTTTTTTCTTTTATTTTGCTCTTTAGTATTAGTTGTGATGTATGTTTTGGAACAAAGATGAAGTGTGTTAAACCTCCGAAATTGCCCGATTCTACATCTGTGTATCTCCCATTATACATGTGTGACAATGTGGGAGAATCTTAATCTCTTCTTTAATTCTGTTTTCATAGTTTCCTGCTGCCCAGTGAATCCTTTTGGTCTTTGGTGTTTAAGCATCAAATGAAGGGTGTAACACCTTCTCTGGACACTGTGGACACTGTCTTCGGATATATTTTTTATTTTGCTATATCCTATATCATATATCTTGATATGAAATGATCCTAAGAGCAGCTAATGGAAGAGGAGATGTAAACTTTCTCTTGTGTACTGGTTGCAAAATACAAGTTGAGTTTTGATGGAATCTTAGGTTCTGGAATAGCTTGTTCCTGTGTTCAACCTTTTGACCTTCCTTTCCATGATAACTCTGAATGTTTACATTCTGAGAGTGAAAAAGAAAACTGAGGGAAGTATTTGCAGCTACACTACACAAAAATATGTCAATAATTCAAGCTGACTAATAGCTCCTCTAGTAACCAAAGTCACCTGCAATTTTTAATAGTCCTGGAGTATAAGCCATCCAGAACATATAATCAATTCCACTCTGCAGATGGAACTGATGTTTTTTCTCAGGCATCTCCTCCCTACATCCCTAAGCTGAATCTTTAAAAATCAATTCTGTCATTTGATCGGCTTAAAATCCTGAATATGCTGAGGTAATGATACAAAACTTCTAGCATTTCACTGCTTCCAGTGACAAATCTATTGGCAGTGCAGCATTAAAAATAAACCAGAATTTCCATGAAAACTGTTATAATTCACATTTGTAATTTTAAAGTATTTTAACTGTATTTTTTGTGTTTTAAATGCAAGACCATTTAGAACAGACATGTCCAAGAGACAGCCACAGCCCATGTCAATACAATGACATCACTCAGTGTGATAAATAGCAGTTATGTCACACTCACTGTTGAAAACAAAAGCAAATAGTGTTTTAGAAGCAATTCTGTATTTCACACTTCTGGAACAATTTAACAAAGTGCTACTGCTTCATAATATTTGGGCAAATTTTGAGGACAAAGCCTCATAGTAACCTAGTGATTGGAATGAAACAGGATCAAATATAAAGGGATAAATCAGCGTTTTAGGATTGTAGAGAAATATGAACTTTAAGTACACTAAAAAGATAAGAAATGTAGTGAAAGGAAGAAACATTCTTTTGTAGATTCCGAAGCTGGCAAAGAACAGCAAACACATTTTTTTGTTGGTTTTTTTGCTATAATGTATGTAAACAGAAAACTTGCAAAGGATGAACTCATCTTTTGCAAAGATGGGCCAAATTATTACACCTGTAGGTTGAAACATTCAAGGAGTTCTAAGTGTAGTTTCATTGGTCTTTTATGAGATATGAGTTCTGGATGTTAAATGGTATCTCCTTCTGGTTTTGGCAGCATTTTCTTAAGGTCTTGCATAATTTTTAACCTGAGTTCATAGAAATCCAATATCACTCCACAGCCAAAACCTCAAAGAGATGGATTTCGAGTTTCAAATTTACAGGTATTGGAAATTTAAAATGAGACCTGGAACTTGGAGACACAAGCTGGTGAATGTAGGTACCTGAAGTAGTCTGCAAATCTGCTGGTGCCAATCAGGCCCTGAGTTAGAAACTACTCAGTTCGTTCTTTGCATTTTTTACCCAGGGAACTCAAAGCCTGTTATACCTAATAAATTACTCTTGTCCACAATGCGGAAGATGTATGTAAGTTACTATGGGCTTATTCTAAGCCTGCACAAACAGAAACATAAATCAGCTTGGCTTACACTGCATGCAGAAGTGGTGTCAGGAACAGAAACCAAAGGTCTTCTTTCTCCTCTGGGTCAGCTGACCCAGCAGTGTGAGAAAGCTCATTCATGTGCACACAATTCTGCCTGCTGTCAAAGTCTTTAGGCTACTTCCCAAAGAAAACAAGATTTTTTTTTTTTTTTTTTTTTTTCTTTTTTCCTCCTCTCTCTTTTTTTTTTTTTTTCTTCTCTCTCTTCTGCCTCATCTCTTCACCCAATAACCTCTGATTGTCTTGGCCATAGTAGGTTTGGGCAGAGTTGGAAGGGGGAAGCATTAAAAAATGTTATGAAATATGGGGCTAGCTAGAAGAGGAAGATAAATTAGTCCTTTCTGAGAGTTGTGTGAGGCTACCAGGTCTGTGCTCTGTCTGGCCTTTGAGGTTGGCTGAACCCTTTGAACCGTGGCTCAGGCTTTGCCATAGCAGGGCTGCCTCTGTGCCTAGCTGGGAGTTAGCTGATGGAGGAAGGATGTGTGGAACCTTGTTGAGATAGTGTCACTAGAGTAAGGGTTGCTGGGAGTTGTAATTGACCATAAACGAGAGAAGCTTAGGTTTTATTACTGGCACTGTTTGCAGAAGAACTTGGAGCTATTCTTTCTGCCTGTAAAAATGCCTGCTTGGGCATACAGTTAAAATTTTTGATCATCTTGGCAATTAATATAGGCATTTTATTTCCAACTACAGTTGATAAAGCAGTAACTTATTTAAAATATTGAACTCTAAGCTCCTTCAAGGGAGTGTTTCTTTAAAAAAATACACAACAGCATCTCAAACTCTAAGAGGTTGTTTTTTTGGTTTTTTTAATCCTCTAAGTAGGTGTTCCTTGCAGTTATGTCTTTCATCTCATGGGAGCTGTCTACTCCTTGTTTTAATCCCAAAACCTCATCAAAGCCAGTGGGAAAGCAGAAGAAAATAATAATATCTGCAAACTCCAAAATAAAAGTTTAGTGCATTGTGATTGTGCTGGGAAAAATACTATCTTGGTAGTTTTAGACTTTGTATAGGGAATTATCAGAGTTGGAACTTTTAACTGCATTGATATATGGACATAGAATTATTCTTTTCCAAGAACTAAATAGAACTATAGAACATAGAACTCCATAGAATTATTCTATTCCAAGAACTACACAAATGAAGTGTGTAAAGAACATGTGGAGTGATGTTTAATTTTGTTCTCCTTTGGAGTACAACATTGTAGCTGTTTAGCATAGAAGGAAATCAGAAACATATCCCCAGTCTGTTTGGAAGAGAAAAATTACAACTGTTGTCCTTCCACTCCCCATGGAAAATCTGCTAGCTTGCTATTCTGTAGTCTGAGTTAGCTCGCAAGGTCATCAAAGTAATTTTTTGAAACCTATGGCTTTAGTATTCCTACAAATAATAGCATCAGGCCCATTATCTCATACTCTTCAATTTTGTTTTGGCTTCCTGCAATTTACATCCCATTGTCCACTGATATTTTCTGCTTTTTTTTAAAGTCAAGTCAAATAACACTTCCTATGTTGGCTCTGGACTTAATAAAAATCAGACATGCAGCATTTGGGACTCTTAAAATAACACATTTTAATACAAAGATGTGAGATATCTTTTGAAATCTGTGGTGGATGTTTATTTCCTGCTGGGCTTAATTTAGGAATCTAGTGCTAGCATTAAACCAAGGGGAAAAATGTTTGCTCTTTCATCTGTGTGCCACATCCCATCCGAAATCACAAACAGCTCCTTTAGTTTTCTGATCTTTGTCCCCTGCTGGATGTGCATAATACACATGCCTGTCTGACATATGAGACAGCCAAAGCCTTAAAAAAAAAAAAAAAATTACTAAGCTTATGCTTCTTGTCTTAGGCCTCATAATCGTCTGCATTTTGGGAGAATGACAAGTGTCCAAATCTGTTTTGATTTAATAAAGATGTAGCTTTTTGTTTCTTTAAAGAAACCTCTTTCCTACCAAGTCAAAAGTCCCAATTTTATTGGAAAAACAAAACACAGGTAAAAATACTTGGGGGAATAAATACCTCCCCCATATCAGAGGACCATTTCCCTTTTTTAAATACTGCCCTTGAATACAGAAGTAAATACTTTCAGGAATGTCACCTTAAAGTTGCAACATTTACTCAGGTCAAATCCGAATGTGAATCTGTCCTTAACACCTGGCCATGTAGTTCTTACATACACTCATTATGTAGTTGTACCATAACACACAGAAGAACTTCTGGTTTTGTGCAAGCTGAAATGAAACTGTGTGGCTTCAGACACTCAACTGCTTGGATCACACCAAAGAGCGGGGATCAGGGTTTAAAAAAGTTTTCACTTGCTGTTTGATAAAAGTCTATTTTGTTTGAAAAATCATCTTGGGCCCATTGTGCTCTAATAGAGATTACACATGAAAAGCGTATTTTAAAAGAAAGTTATTAAGTTGTAAAATGTAACACTGCAAAGTTTGATGCTAGAATCAATATTGGTCCTGTAATCTCAGTGGGTATGTTGTATGTAGGCATTATGATACAGATTTTAATTATATGCTTGCATCTTTTTTCTCTGTAGTTTCTCTGCCTCATTTACATATACATCCCTTCTCACCTCTCCCTCCCCCCAAAGAGAAAGCAGTCTTTAAACTGACAAGCTGTTTGATGTTTTGTTTTCCCTTTATGCAGTATAAGAGCAAATTGCACTAACTGTATGCTGTTCCAGCCCTGATATGAGGGGAAAATAATTAATTCTTTCCTGTAATTCTCTGTGGTGCTTCACCAGCTTAGGAGCAGAGTGATCCTCTACAGCCTAACAGCAGGTTTTAAGTTGCAATTGCAAGGGAAGTCCTGCCAGCACAAAGTTGCAGAATTTATGTATTGAAATTTTAGTTATTTTTACAAAGTGTGTGTGCACAGATTTAAATTTTCTACCAGGTAGAGAGATCTGAGAAGATTCTGAGTTTAAAAAAAAATAAATAAAGAAAAAGCAGGCATGTTCATAACTGACAGGCATGTTGCCACTTCCTGATCCAAAGCAAGTGTCTTCTAAGGCTTTCCAAAGGAAAGGCCACCAGGATTTTACAGAGTGTATGCTTCAATTCATCTGTTTGTGAAAACTGACATTTATATTTATAGAAAAGCAACATCTCAGGCCAAACAGTTTAATTTGCTGGAAAATAGGTCTTTGAAAGCAAAAAAATCTGACCCACTTGGTAATTGATGGTGCCGTTTAGCTAAGAGTATTAGTTTCACAAAAGACTCAGAAAGTGTAGTAAACTTTGATTTTCTTCCAAATGTTCTGTTGTTAGCATGTTCAAAGTATTTTGCACATAGTGGGCAATAATCAGCTGTGCTGTGCTGGTAAGGGTATGCTGTGCTGGTAAGGGTATGCTGGTCAGATGTGCCTTGAGTTTGATCTGCTTTCTGTATTTCAGATTTCTGTCTGTGCCTTATATAATCACTTTTTTTTTTTTTTTTTTTTTT
>VWYP01017762.1:323581-345024 GCA_013400435.1 Pycnonotus jocosus | reverse complement strand
TTTTTTTTTTTTTTTGTTATGATGTTCAGTAAAAGGAATAAACTAGAACTTAAACCAAGGCAGTGTGAGTGTTCATTTTTAAGATGAGATTGTTTGCTCAGTGTTCTTCAAAGCTGACATTGTCAAAAGGGGTAACATGATTTTTCAGGGTCTTTTCAAAGACCCTAAACTCTGGTTAACACTTCACATCAAAGGAAGAAACTAAGGAATATTTCTTTGGAGCAGATATTTTGCTTTCTCGGACTTTATCTGTCTTCCAAATCCTTGGTATTGACCTTAAGCAAAGCTTGAAAGGAGCAGATATAGCTCAGCCTCAGTTGGAAGGGACTGGTCCCAAGCACCCCTCCACCCGGCACTACTGATAAAAAGTTGTTTTAACTACAGTGTACTCCAAAAAGTCTACTCAGTGTCCTTATTTTTTGCCCCATATTGGGCACATACTATGTGACTCAGAGGTCATAGTGTGTCCCAAGTGCATGACACTGATGCCTTTCTGCAGTCTCTTTGATCCATTTTCTTTTACTTTAACAGAAAGAGCTCAGTTGTAAGGACACACAGAAGCACAGGAGAAGAAACTCAGTGGCAATCTCAGTGATGTTATACTGAATCTCCCACACCCTTTTGCTGATATTATTTTGGTATACTATGTTCATCATTTATGTGAAGTTGTGATTTGTCATGTTGATATCAAATCTCATGTAGGCAGCATTTCTCTCATTTGGAGGTTGAGGTAGAAAGGTAAGGTAAGCATCATCAAAGGGCTGTGTAAGAGCCCTCTCTGTCTTAGCAGTAAGCTGCCACATAATTAAATTGTCCTGATGATGAGATGCCATTAGTATATTACCTGCAATAAGGTCTTTATTTCATCAGCTGTGTCATCACTGGTACAAGAATGAAAATGAATGCCCAAGTAGGACACAGGCCAACTCAAACCACAAAATTAAACTTTTTACCTTCGAAAAACCCCAAACTAGTTGCTCATAAAACAAACCATCCCACCATGCATTCTAATATTTTCTTTGTGAATTATTTAGTCAATAAAAAACCTGCCATTTTGATTGTCTTTATAGGAAGACATACCAGAAGGAAAAGTCTTAGGCTAATGGTAAAACCTTCAGAAATTACAAATGGATTGAAGACTCCTAAGGCCAGTAGTTTTATAAAAAGTCTGGACATTGAAGGCTTCACTGACTTCCAGGGAGACTATTTCTAAACATGGATCTGAGGAAGAGCCTTAAAAGCTAAAATATGTTGAGAGTTTTTAAAATGCTACCTTTAATCTTTATGTGCTGTAATGGGGACCAAATTTTAGGCAATGTGAACAAAGGAAGTCCTAGTTGGGTGCATTCCTATTCTTAATTGGAGGCTATGAAAATTGGATCAAAGTGTGGGGAAAGCACAAAGCTCATCTTAAATACACAAAACCAATATAAGTATCTTCTCATGAAAATGTTTTATCTTCACTTTTTTCTTTTATTTTGAGAATGATCATAATGCATAATGTGAATTGTATATGGAATTGTCTTGTAATTGAGCTTCAACATCCCATGTGTAGACGAAAATATGTGCATCTGTGTTGCTGTAGTAGTTACTCTTGCTCTGCAGCATTTCCTATATACAGAATGGGAAATATGCAGGCAAATTTAGCTCCTGTAAATGAAAAATACTTAGTTTTTAATGAGTGCTGTCTATATATTTTTTCATATTTTGTTCATTTGGGCATATCTGGGTTTATTGCACGTTTTCTTAACCTAAAAACGCATCCAAAAACTACAACCACCATGAATTCTTGGGTTCAGTTTCACAGAATTTTGGTTTTGTCCTTGTAAGTTAATTTTTTATGTAATGGTAGTTGTTATGGCATATCTTCTCTGTTCCAGGACTTCACTTCTCATTTGTTGGATGTTTCTTAGAGGACTCCAGAGAGCTGAGAACATACTTGACTCTGATACAGCGATATAGATACAGCCAAATATGAACAAAATGAAGCTTGCACTGCTTATGCTTCTGTATTTTACTGTGGTATTTATGTAACACTTCAGATTATTGTGCTAACATTTCAGATAGTTCAGTTTCTCCTCATCACCATTATCCTTAAAATTGTTTCTGTAGATGGTGAGCCAGAAGCAGGAGATGCAGTGGAGCTTTTAATGTAATCCATATAGCAGAGATTGTCCAGATTAGGTCTCTACAGAGAAGGTGTTTGGCTTTCACACCTGCACTTTCTTTATGCGTGCAGGTACAGCTCACTTTCACCTCTTGTCTGTAATGAAATTCTCAAGTTTTACAGTTCATGTGCAGTAATTGTCCGTGTAGATGTCTATGATACTTCATGACTGGTTTGTGACATGGTGATTTTGGCATGTTTTTGTCCACTTGAGAATAAATTCTGATTTATTTTTTATTTTTTCTTTATTCTTTTATTGCTAAATATAACTTTCATGACAATTTTTGAGAAATCTGAGTTCATGGCCAAATTTATGGGACTTCATGTTAAAATTCCAGATGCTTTGGATAGAATGTGCTGCTAGAAGTAGGGGTGTCTATGCTGGGTTTGATATGTGCTTTCAATGATGTGACATTGGAGGACACATAGAAGTCATCCTTTGAAGTGCAGAATTATTGTGAGCAAAGAAGTCTGTAGATTTTTGGGGGTACTTTCAATTCTGTGCATTGGTTGTCTGATGCTTCTCAAACTTTTGCTTTGAAAATACAGAGGTTGCATATTTTGACTATTTTATAGATTATGGATAAAACATTAAATATTGTTTCCAGGATGTTTGCGTTATATTGACTTCTAAAGCATAACTTGTATTTTTTTTGCATTATTTTTGCCTTTTCAATAGAAAAATGGGGTTTAATAAAGAGAAAAGTTTGATTGCCACAAAAGAACAAATCGACTGACATAATTTTTTGACCTAGCTATGTGAGAGGTATTTTAAAAAGTACCATACAAATATAAAATGAGTGAATCTGGCTGCAGCTTATTGTTTGATGGATATGAGAGAGACTTCAGGTTCAGTGTCATTAAGCAGTTTCCTTAAATGGGGATGAGGTTTGGAATGGTTGTTTATAAATATGCAGATGTACTTAAGCCCAATAACTGTCAAGCATTTGCATGTTAATGAAGTGCTACTGCACTAAGCAGTGGACAGCCAGCTGGAACTGTGGAGATAGCATTTATGCTGAGGATCTCAGAGAAACAGCCATGCCATGTAAATAGATGGTATGGCTCCTATTGACTGGCAGATATCTTGTTCACTATTGACACTTATTTTCTTGTATTCTATCAGATGCACAGTAAAACCAAGTTCTTGCTCTTCCCAACCCTTTAAAACCTCTAGTTTTTTCACTAAAGTAAATCAGTTTTGAGGACAGAAATAAATACCCTTCTCCTTCAGATAGACAGCAGAACTCATAAGGGAATAATTACAAGTCTAATTCGGCTCTTTTAATGACATCAGCCCAATGACTCTTGAATTCAAAGTCCCAGATGAGTTCCTAAGCTTTTTAACTCTAAGCTTCTAGGCTGAAAAACTATGACTTTTAAATTTTGTTTTCATTGGAAGATCAAAGAAATGACTGCAGCATTAATTAACTGTGTGTATTTTGTTTGTGTAGCCCACTGAAGAAAGATTGTGTATTTAATAACATTCATTTGCTGAGTGAGATAAGGAAAGGAAAGAAGGCTGGTGTGTTGGTCCTATTGGAGGAATTGTCTGTAGGGCTAACAAAAGCTTCTAGAAGTTGGTCATCCATGTGTATATTTTCTAGAAGATTTTTCTGTCAGATCAAGTCTGATAATCCTAACATGAATTTTTCTAATGGGCTGGATTGCAGATGGATTACTTGAGGTGACTGTTTTATCTTGTGCAGATTTTAATCACATGGAGAATTTTTTTATTTTGTACAAAAGTTACAAATACATCATTGGGAATGTAGAGGAGAATTACATGTTTCTACATTATTTTCTTTTTGGTAATGTAATAGCATCCATAACTTCCCCTAATGCAAGAATACAATGGGGTAGTGATGGGGCTGTTTGTGTGATTAAAAACTGTACTCCCTTGGTTAAGGCAGGCCAGCCATCCCTTATACCCATTCTTTGGCAACTCACCATATTGTCCTTAAACTTTTTCTGGAGATGGGTGCAACATGTGCCTTGCTCCAGGTATGGGACATCTCTGCTGGTGTCTGTGATTTTTCAAAGACAAGGGAGAGCAGACACACCACAACAGCAACCTCTTCTCTCAGCACCGTTGGGTGCAGCCCGTTGCTGATGTTCTCACAGCTGCTGAGTTGCTGCTGTCCCAAAATGATGACTGTTGACGCTAGACTGAGGTGTAGAGTGGAGCACGGCTGAATGAACATTATCAGAAAATGTCCTTGGTTTCCTCTTAGTTTCTATTTCCTTGTACTGTAAGTGAGGGGAACCTCTTTGCCAGTCACATATGAAGATGGTGCTTCTTGGTCTGGTTTACTCAGAAACAGGACAAGGAGTCGAGCAAAGCAGAGCTGCATGCTGGGGAGAGAGAGCTGTGACATTTTGCCGAGGAGGAATGCTGGAGGAAACTGTGCCCCCTTCTACAAGTCCTTTTTGTAATGTAGAGGGATTATTCCTTAATTAAAAGAAGTGATAGATCTTTGCCTGCTGGTTGGAGGCAGCACACCTGTGCGCTGGCTCCAGGGGGAGCTGGCTCTTGTTGCCCGCTGGCTGCTGGCGGCCGCTTCTGATCCTGTTTCCGCGGGAACAAGTGTTGGATCAGCAAATGGGATGTATGCGAGAACAATAACACACAAATATTGATTTACTGGCTACTCGAGCTATTTCTGTGGTTGCAAGCTGTCTGCCTTCAGCTGCAGGCCTAACGCTGCACGTAATGCACAGTGGCCCTGCACTGCTGCCTTATCTTTACTGCTTGCAGGGCAAAAAGGAGTGTTTTAACACATGGCATGTGAGAAAGTGCATCCATAGAGGGCTTGTGTGGTCAGCCAGACCTTAGTCCAGCCTATTTCTTCCACTAACACCGGTGCCAAGACTTTGCGTTACATTTGTTAATTCTGCAAGCTGAGAAAAAGGACTGACCTGCTGTCTGACATCTCCCAGAGGAGTGAGGAGCAGACAACAGAACAGAACTGAGGAGGTGGTTATCTTGTAATTTTCCACCCCCTGTCCCTTTCTCTCTCTCTCTCTCTCTCTCTTCCTTCCTTCCTTCCTTCTTCTCTCTCTCTCTCTCTCTCTCTCTCTCTCTCTCTTTCTTTCTTTCTGCAAAAGGGAGTGAAAAACCCCATTATGATAACCAAATTATGTTCTGTGTAATTTTAGATGTCAGTCTGAAAATCTGCTGATTTGAGATCATGTTCAAGCATAAGTTGAGACCTACAATAGAGTGGCAATTGTGCTTAAAAGTTCTGATTTCACTGTTCCATGAATGCAGATTTAACTCTTATTACTATCTAGATAGCACCAGAATTGTTGGTTTTGATCTTATTACACAAAATGCTAGTCAACAACCAGATTCCTTGTAATTAACCCCTTACTAGATGTACTTTTATATTTTTTTAAACCTACACCATTTTTTGTCTTGTATATCCCCAGACACTTTTGCATTTTGTGGTTTAACTACATTTTGAATAGAAAGGAATTTTAACTTTCCTGGACAAAGGGTTAAAGTAACGTTTGCACCTGAAAAGGGAAATTTAATGCTATACCCATCAAGCAGCAGTAGGATTAAAATCCCAGGATGCCTGACAACTGTCTGTCTGACAATGCCTGACTATATTCTGTTGCCCTCACTATCCTGTTAGGAAACCTTCCCAAGGCTCAGTGAGCCCCTGAGAGTCTTGCTTGCTTGCAGAATCTTTCCTTCTGCCCTTCCTTCTCTTTCCTTTTTATTATTAAATTAATTATTAATTACTCCCTGGATTCTGAGGATCATCAAACTTCGACTTTATGCCAGAGAAGCTTTTGACTTCTTCAATTTGTCCAGCTTCAATTATCTGAACCTGCAGCTGGCCATTGATGTGGTGTGGGAAAGCCCCGATGGAGCAACCTTTCCTTGCGAGCACAACACAGAACAGCAGGTGTCATGGAGACCTTTGGGCTGATCCATAAGCTGAAGGCGTTGCTTCTGCAGTTTAGGATCCCTTTGTGGGCTTGGTACCTGCTTTTGTTGCCCTTAAGCTTCTGCAATACTGTTTTATTGCAATGTGCCACTGAAATTACCCTTGCTGGCAGAACTTGATGCCTGTGGGGGTTTTTTTAGAGTTACTGGGCCCTACCAAGACAGCTGGCACACACTTCTTGTGTCTGAAAATCTCCTTGCAGATATTGGAGATCTTAAGATTGCTTCAGTTCTTTGCTTTACTTAAAAAACTCTGCTGTGTGTCAAAACTAAAGGAATCTTTTTTTCCCTCAACACACTGATAGTTCCTGGCAATTGTGAGCAGGACATAAACCCATTAAAAGCCCCCAGTTAGTTCTTAACCAATGTTTATACAATACAAATGGTATAAATTGTAGCTCAATACAAATTATGTTTAAACATTAGCATACAGCAAAAATGTGCTATTTTCATTTTGACAAATTTGTGTATGCTGTGGAAACCACAGGATTTGTGGGAGGAGGAGAATGCCTTGAAGAAGAATCCAGCATTAACTGGCCATTGGTTACTGAGATGGTACACAAACCTCGGCGTCAGACTGGCTTTGTTTGTTGCTCTGGGAGCTGTAGGCTGCTGAATGTTTAAGGAACACTTTTCTCAGTTGCATGCTTGCCTGGAGGTGGTCTCCTCCTCCACAAGCACCTTATTCTTGCCAGTCATCCCTTCAGGCTCAGTGTGCTGGTGTAAGCCAAAGCAAGAAAATATATCCGCAGACCACAGCATGCTGCATCTTATCAGCAGTGGCCAGCAAACAAGCTCAAATCAGCCCTAATTTGTAAAAAGCTTACCAAGCTAGGACCAGGCTTCTCAGGAGACAAGCTGCCTCTTTCTCACCAGCTGAAATGACGAGATACACTGGGGGCTGCTGTCCTGGATCGATTGAATGTGCTGACACCCTGACAACCTTTGCAGACTTCAGACGTATTTAGTACTTAGGACATGCTTCCATACTGCTCTGTTTATCCTGAGCCTCCTGGAAACCATATGTCTGTGATTCATGGAGCATTGAGCCTGGGCTAATCAGCTATGTTGACAGGCAGGGTGTATTTTATTGGGCTTAATGCAATCTTAATGTTGTTGTGCAGTTTCCAGAATACTTTGTGTGGATATGCCCATGGGAGGAGCTTAAATTGACTTGGAATTTGTCCCTGTCCAGTTCAGACTGCATGACCTTTAAAGCAACTGTGAAGCAATATCTCTTCCTTTTTCCTCTCTGCCCCAAAGGCCAATCCAGGACAAGGAGGTTTTGAAGGGACACAAGAAAAACAGAGCCAATGTAAACACCAGCAAGGAAAGATGAGACGAGAGGAAGAAACCAAAATAGCCATGGAAATCTGTCAGGTACAGAGAAGGCCCTTTTTGACATGCTCTATTTCTTATAAAACTGAGCATACATTTAGTTAAACTAGTAAAAAAAGCCATTCTGACTCTGTGAGATGTTGTGCTTGCATTTACAGTATATTCCTGCTGTGAAGATTATAGTCAGCATTTGAACTGTGGCAAACTGGAATTGTTTTGTAGGAACTGTGTGTTTTAACAAAGGTGTATTTTAAACTCTGGGACCTCTTCCTACTTGCTCTCAACTAGGTTTATGTATTGAAAAAAGTAGAGGAGAAAGTCAGTGTGAGGCATGCTGTGAGTATGCTGCAGGGTTGCCTAGATGACTGACCCTCCCTATTTGGCTGGCTGCTTTCTGAGAGCGTGTTGAACACATGCTCTGGTGCTGTTTGAAGGCCCCATGAGAGAAAGAAACTGATTGAAAGCTCTCAGTTGTGCTGAAGTGGGTGGCCAAAGTGCTGGAATTGAACAGCTGCTGTGAACCTGCTGAACTTTGTTGTTTATAAATTATTTTGCAAGCCATCTGGAACAAGAATGGTGCCACAGTTTACAAAGGCTGTAGCTGAGGTTTTCAGGTTGAGCAGCAAGTGTGAAATATTATTAAGTGATTATCAGATTTTAAAGGCTTTTCTGAGTGGCTTAAAGAGAGATTCTCAGGTTAGAGAGGTTTTAACTGAAACACATTGCTGGCTTTTCTTTCCTCACGGTGTGTTTATCTAAGTTACATTTGGGTCTCCCATTAAATCCTTAGCAATACCCAAGAATCCTACTATAACTGAGGAAAATCACCCATTAGGTGAGAGGTTTATTTGCTTCATGGGTAGGAGGTTGTACTGCTGTCCCTGACAAAGTATTCCTTAGAAAACCTTTCCCATGTGTAGGGCTGACATCAAATGTGAGATTATTTATATTAACATGTCTGCCTATTTCCCAGATCTTGCTGAAGCAACCCAGTGACTCCTGTAAGTGGGACAAGGGCACAAGGACCATGCAAGATGGCCAGGCCATAAATGGCAGCCTCCCTCTGGCTTGGCTTGCTCTGTCTTTTATGGACTTTCCCCCTGGTAGCAGAACGGTGTCCGTAGGTGCCACTGTAGCTGAAGAAGTGTGGGCTGGATGAGGAGACCAGGCCTTGGGAGACCTTTGGGAATCACACTTTGGGAAATGTGATTTTACTGTCCTCAGCTATGGCCTCCCCTGCATCCATGAGACTGGGAATCTTTGAGCTTTCCAGCTTTCTGCTATTAGAACAAGAGGGAGTTTTACCTCTTTTCTTGATGAATTTCTCTTTATAAGTTTTAGGGCAAATGTGCTGTGAGAGTGACTCATACATTTACCCTGTGAGCAGTGTACCTGAAATGGCTCCATGTGTGGGATGCTCTAGCTGGGTGTAAAATGGGAAATGTCACAGGGAAGAGGCTATAACCCACAAATCCCTACTATTTCTGTGCTCTGTACATGGACCTGATGGTCTGCTGACACACAGCTTTTAGTTAAGGTGCATTGCAGCTTAAGCTCTTTCTGGAAGGTTGCTTCCAGTGAAGGTGGGGAGAACTGAAAGTATCATAGATATTGGTCAGGTAGAAGGCATGGATTGACAACTGGAAGAGATATTAGGAATAAAAATTATACAGTAAACTCTCACAGTTGTTGTAGGAGCACCTTTCTCTTCTGTTGACTAGGTGGAAACCTTGTCTGCTTGTTCATGTGAAGGAGGTGGCTATCACTGGAAAGCAGCAATAAAGAAGGTTTTCTGGTCAATTGTTTTCTAATGCTGAACAGACAGTTTCCTGATATGACTATATATCTCATTTTTTGGCATCATGTACAGGGAATTAAATGTAACTTGCTTTGCCTTGTACTGACCACTTGAAATGCAGTCTCAAAATATGATGCAGTTGCTTGTATTAATGGTATTTGTACTTTCTGTGTGTGACAACTTCAATATGGTCTTGTTGCAGCTTCAGTATATTAACAGACTATGAAAGGGTTGCTAAAATATAGCTACTTTTCTGACTTGAGTTTCTACTTTCCTCTGAAAACTCACATTTGTGTGCAGGTTTTCTGTTATCCATGAGGTGCTAAGGAGAAGATGGGAACCTTAAACCCAGGACTGTTAAAATCAGATGCTGATTGACACATGAGTTCTGACTACTGTTTGGTCCCCTCATTTGGGGGCCTAGAAAACAGTGGTGGTGTGTGTATCTATTTTCTAGCCTTTTTGGCTATGTCTTTTTTCACCAGATGGGTGTGATTTTCAAGTGTTCAGTGCTGCAGAGTTCAATGTGCGGACTTCTGCTCCATTGGGGTGCTGAGTAGGTCTCCCTTGCGCATACTCTCTTGCTTATTTCCACAAAATCTGTGGGAACTTACTGGGTCCTTTGTTAAATGTGTCTGAATTTAGTCAACAGGTTCAAAAATTGTGGGAAACATGGGTGGACAGCCTACCCTGTGTCCGTGTGTGCCCATAGGTAATTAATGCTTATGCTTTGCATGTGTAGAAACACATGTACCAAGTACTGCATATGATTTGTTTTTACTCTGTACAGCTGATGAAATTCCACCAGGTCTGAAAATAAATCCCACTTTAAGAAATAATTGAATTGCCTTTTTTTTCCCCCAGGCATGTTATTTGTTTATTTATTTTTCTTCTCTCTAATCCTTCCCTATAAGTGGTATAAGAGAAATGCTGACACACTCTTGCCTCTGCTATCACCAGTGGGTGCTACTCTAAAAGTATCTAATGATTTTAATGAATTTTGTGGCTGAAAGTTGGACACTGAAGCTTATTTAAAAGCATTCAACAGTGAAAAAAGAATAGGCCTGTATTGATATCTAGTCAAAAGTGAAGACTTAGCTGTAATTATTTACAAATCAATTAATGGACCTTTCCTCTAACACCCTATCAGTCAAAGACTGGCTAAGAGCAGCAGAGAGCATTGATAAGAATACACCATGAAACAAAATCAATTGGTTTTTGTCATTCTGACAGAAGTGAGCTCTACACGTGGATTAACCCAGAATGCAACAGGAAAATGTCCACAGGCTGGAAGATAACCTAATTTTGTAAAATCAAGGTTGTCATAAGAATTTTCCATAATTGGTGGTGAGATTAGAATTTATCTAGCAGCCTAGTGGTAAAAATCAAAACAGCTTCTGGAGCAGCATTGCAAACACTTCAAAGTTAGGTTGGCTGCCTCATATATGAAATCTGTCCTTAATGTCAGCTAATTTAAAGAAAGTAGATACAGGGCATGAGCCTTGAGATCATACTTTTATGAATGAGGTCATGTGTCTATGATTGTAGTTGGCAGTTACAGTATGCAGTCTTTAGGAAGTATTGGTGCATGTGTGTTTCTGATACTGTAGGACAGCTGCCAATATTTTTTCTATTATCTTTTTGAAAGTTTTTTTAAATTAATATATTCTTGTGTACAAAATCTTTTGTTCATATTTTTTTGTCTGAATATGAAGCAGTAATGGTATTTGGATCATAATTCTGGCTCTGGTATCACAGAATCACAGAATTTCTAGGTTGGAAGAGATCTTCATTGAGTCCTACTCATATCCAAACACCTCAACTAAACCATGGCACCAAGTGCCACACCCAGTCTTTTTTTAAGCACTTCCAGGGCTGGTGACTCCACCACCTCCCCAGGCAGACCATATCAGTACCTTATCACCCTTTCTGTAAGAAACATTTTCCTAATATCCAACCTATATTTCCCTTGGTGCAGCTTAAGACTGTGTCCTCTTGTTTGATTCTGCAAAACAACAACAAAAAACCAATTAATATTTCCTCAAAATGGTCTTTGAAAAAAGTCTGAAATATTTTTGTATTTATCAGCAGAGCACTAAGATGGTATTGGGGTGATATAATTAAATGACAAAACTTAAGACTATCAGTTTTAGCAAATCTGAGTTCTTTGTGTGATCACGCAATGTGAAATTCTCAAGAAATTTTCAGTCTTGTATCTAGATTTCTTTGGTTCGCACTCAGCTCAGTAAGAGCAGTGCTCTGATTTCTGCCTCCAGCTGTGCAGCACCTATTTTACAGCCTTATGATTAGCATAACTTTATTCCACTCAAGCATTCCTCATCGGTGTGCGCCAGCTTCCTCTCCCCACAGTGGGCCTTCCCCAAGCTGCTTTTGGGAAATCCTAGGGAAAGACGCCTCTATGCACATGCTGCTCCTTCTCTCCGTCCCTCCAACATGTTTGGTTGTTCTAAGCTGTAATGTGCTTTTCTGCATTTCTGCATGTTACTTTGCAAATCATCCAAGCAGTGTGGCAGTAATGCTTCTTGTTTATTCTATTCAATTTTCAGCCTAAAATAATTCTAAAGATTGCACCTCCTCTGAGAGGATTTAATGCAACAACTGTTCCTCAAAAGACAGTGCAAATAGGCACTGCTGAGTACAAGAGCAGGAATACCTGAGAATCATTTAAATAAACAGCAGGCCAAGCCTTAAAGCAAAACCCAAACCCAAAATATATTAATCAGGATGATTTATCAGTAATGTTTTGTGACCAAGACCAAAGGTCAGCACAGTAACCTTTCAGTAATGCATCGTGCAGTCATGCAAAAGACCTGGTTTCTGTTCCCAGGCTTGGTCTGAACAAACTTGTGTGGTTTGTTTAATCTCTACAGGGAGAAAGCTTTGCATTGCTCATTGATTTCAAGGGTGACCGTACGGATGGAAATATGTGCCCTTTTGGTCCTGAAATGGGATGACAATGCTGGAGAGAACAAGTTTTAGGGACTTTCAAGTGCTGGAAATATGCAATGAATGCTAGAAAGAAAGATATGGAGCTCTAGCTTTTTAAACAGTTTAACATTGCAAACCCTTGAGAAGGTAAAAGTGTGTACAATGAGTCTGACAGCTCTGTGCTGAACATACAGGATTCCCATAAAGGATCTTGCAGTGCTCAGGGGTGCTTTGTACCAATAGAGATGCTTAAGTTTCCAAGCTACTAAAAAGAAAGGGATTTTCAGTGAAAATAATAAATACATTAAAAGAAGAAAAGTTAGGGGAGCTATTGTTGCCCTGGTAACCATAACTCTGATACTAATTAGCATGACAGTTGTTTTTAGCTGCTGACCTCTTAATGTTTCTCTCTGCGTATTATTTGCAGTAGTAATTTAAAAATTCTATAATCTTTGTTTCTTCTTTATTTCATATTTATATGTCTTTGATAGTTTTGTCCCTACCATCTCTATGTTGTTCAAAGACAATCTTTTTCCTTTCTTTTCCACACATGTTCATCTCTCCTCAAGCAGGGCAGAGTGAAAGGGGCAGAGGAGGAATCACTGAACTGAAGTCAACAACCTGGAATAATTTTTTTTCTAAAAAAGAATAAGCAATTGTCTTGTCTGCATGACACAGAACTCCTCATTTAAACTTATTATATTTCTTATGTATCAAAATCACACAATGATGTAGACAAGTAGTAACATGAGAAAAACAAAATGACTATTGTTTCCAGCTCCTTTGATACAAACTATTTTTTTCAATATCAGAAGAACTCTACATATGGTTTCTGACATATGTCATCACCTTGACATTGGTTTAGAAGCATGTTAGCCTTAGCTGGGAATGTGAGATGCTTTCTGTTCTTTCTCCTTAGGAGTTGGCTCATGGTCATGACACACCGATTTAAAAGCTTTTTACAATGTTTCCTGGGCACGCACCAATTGTCTTACGGGAAAATTTGACTTTGAGTGAAAAGAGGGTGAGTAGAGGAAAAGGAGATGAAAGTACAAAATTAACTTCAAATCACTGCCTGCCACCAGCTCGAACTATATTTTTTTCACTTACCTTTGGAAGAGGAACAGTTGGAAATAGCAGAACATCAGTAATCTGCAGTGACTGTCTCGTATAGTAGAATTTTCCTTGGAGGTATACACATCACACATTCTAGGTGATTTACTTCTTGAAGCTTAAAAACATGTTATTCTTCAAATATGTAATTCTCTTTTGCCTGCTGCTTCATGTTAATATTGTGGAAAAAAACCCCTTGTGCCTCTGTAGAAAAGTTCTTTTGAAGTGTGTTTTCAAGTCTTTCTACTTATGTACTGCTCCTCTGTTTTTTGTGATTTCTAAAACACGAGTTAGGGGAAAGATGCTCTCACTGGCTACTTTAAATATTAGATGTAGCTGTTATTTCTTTTGTGGCAAAGGAGGGTCAGATTATCTAGCACTCTATCCACTTGCATCTTGAAAACCTCCAGCAGTGTGGACTCTGTCATGTCCCTGGAGAAGTTGTGCCAGTGACTGATTATTCTTGCTGTAAAAGGCTAATTTCTTACATCTAGAAGCAAAGCACTGTAGGCTGATGTTAAAATTTTTTTTTGAGGGGAGGGAACTGCGAGAGCTTTGTGTTTGTTAGAGAGATGGAGAGGAATTCCAATGGAAGTAGATAAACTTGTTTGAGCAAAGTTTTATTGAGGTTTTTTTTAATGAAAATAAAAAGTCTGAAGAGAAATTCTAAATCTACCTTTGTTGTTTCAGAAATTATTGGACTGAGAATGTTTTGCCTTGGCCTCACCCAATATGAATTTAATCCTTGAGCTTTCAATCCCCAAAGTAATGCATAGTTGGACATCAGAAATATGTGTATATGAGGCATGTTTTGATTTACCTTAAATTTGTATCCTTCTCATGCATCAAGCTAAGCAGTCTAATTATACCACAGCACATCATGACAACATCAAACCCAGATGACCAGATGGTTCTCTGTGACTCAAAGAAGTACAGTTGGCATCTGCAAGAGAACAGTCTTCTTTTGTAATCATTATTTTCCCTGGCATTTCACCCAAATTACTAAGAGAGTATAAAACTTCCAAACAAACTTTTAAGAAGCTTGTCTGCCAGCAACCATACTACTCCATATTTGAAGCACCAAATTAAAATATTTTGGTATCCAAAGTTGCAAATGAAGTCAACATTTGGGGGATTGGACAAGATGATCTCCAGAGGTCCCTTTCAACCCTAACAATTCTGTGACTTCCTAATTTCTGTTTATTGCTAATGCAAAGGATACAGAATGTCTGGGTACTGCGAATCCAGACACTGGTATTGATCACTTTAGTTTGCTGTTCATGCAGCAGGCCACCTTTTGACAGACTTCTAGTTTTGTAGATTTAGATCTGTGCTTTCTCAAACTCCTTGGTTTGTCAAGAACACTAGGCACTTTTTAAACTACTAGTAACTCACATTGCACTCTCTGGAGATCCAGCCTCTTATTTTAACAGCCCAGGGAAGAAATATCACTAGAAGCATGTCAGAAAATCAAAATATAAACTTGCAACTTAAATACCATACGAGTGCAATCTGGTATTGGGTGATCGTAACATCTTACCTTTTCTAATAAATGAAATAAGGAGGAAAAATACTAACTATTAGACAGCTTATAAATAAAAGATATTCACATAATTAAGTATAGCCAGCATTTTATGAAATCTCTGTGAAATTCTGTTATGTTTAACATCTTAATATCCACTTAAGAGCAGAGTCTAGTGTAAGAACAACTTCAACACAAATGCAACCCACTTTTTTCCCTATTGTAAAGTTCTCTAATTGTGTGTGCATTCAATACAATATTGATGCTAGTGATAGAAAAATTGTTTTCTTTACTTGAAATCCATTTGGACAATGCTAGCTCTAGATCTTAGCTTCATCTTGACTGCTCAGCTCTACTCAGTAAGAGAGATATTAATATAATGTGGGAGAGGGAAACAGAGCATAAGTTTCTGAAAAAAAGAAAAAAATACCGTGTGAGGAAAAGCAAAAAGAGTATAAACTGAAGACAAAGTATAAAATAACCAGGGACTATAGAAAAGTGAAGGAATAAAGGAAAGGTCAAAGATTAACTTGAAAAGTTCTGGTAAAATATACCATAGGCTGCCTGTTGTTTGGGGTCAGAGGGCTGTTTCAGTATCTTATAGATGGACTGATAAGCAATCTTATGAATTTTGATAACTCAAAAAGTGGAACTGAATGAAGAAACTTAGATATTAATCTTTGAGTTCAGGAAAATGTTACAAGCTTAAAACAGCTTAAGGATTTCAGATCCTCAAACTTGCTGAGATGTGTATAAACTTTACCGAGTTTGTATAGCAGTCCTAATTGTTTATTTATTGTTGGCTTAAACTTTAGGGAGTAACCTCATCAGCCAAGGGTGGTGTGCTCTTACTGCTGCTCAGAGGGGGAAAGGAGGCTGGCAGACCTCTGTGTGGTAAGTGCGGTGGTGGTACTTGTAATGTAGGATAATTCCATTTTGTTTCACTGTCAGAATATAAAAAGGCAAACGTGATAAAATTTATCTGCTACTGTGCAATGTGTTTTCACCCCATGGGACAGATGAGAACAGGTGGAAGGATGTTAGTGTTAAAATAATAGGAGGAGAGGAGCCAGCTCAGTGCTAGTGCCTATAACTGTGGCTATAAAACCACATTAGTGTGGGGTGAGTTCATTATAAATTCAGTGTTGGTTACTGCCTCAGTACATGTTTTTGACCTATGGTTAATCTGAAGTAGCACAAGGTGGTTCCCAAGCGCCAGAAGTGCCTCTCAGGGAAATTCCCAAGAGCACCTGCTGGCCTGCGAATTCATGAGCTCCTCTGCCTTGTGCATGTGCCCTTTTCATGGCAGAGAGAAAAATCAGCCTGGCATTTGAATATTGTGCACAAATTGAAGGGGCAGATATGTTTCAAATGATGTTTTACAACACAGCTCTGCTGTGACTGGATTGTTTAGTTTTATTTTTTAAACTTCTGAATCAACACTAAATTTCAAATGCAAAATAGGCAATAAGGCTTGTTGGTGTCTATTTGGCTGTCAAAAACTGGTTAAGCTAGCTTTGGTCTAGCTCTTATTTTGTGCCCAGAAGTAACTTTGTAGGCATAAATTAAAGCATGCAAATACTTGTTTGATCTGAGACTGCAGTAGGCAATTAGGTGTCTTTGGAAAAAATAGTCTGTAACTATTTCCTGGAGGAGAGGAATGAAAGAGAGAGGGGTTTAGAAAGTAAGCAGTTACTGGTTTATGTTGTACTGGGGCACCATGCCAGGGCAAGCCCTTTTAGGCCCAATCCCTGCATTCAGAAAATTGGCCCACATTGTAAACTCGATCTGCACTGGGTTCATGATCTCTTGTTTTATCCCTGGACAAGTAGATCATGGTGCAGCATGATTTTCAGAGTTTTTTGTCCCTCCTGACAGTTTACCTAGGGATTCCTAGGAATGACTAAAGATACCACTGGTAGTGTGATCTTGTTACCTAAAGCGAATTGAAAGGTCTTAAATACAATCATTGTAAGTTTTTGACAAATGTCATTATTTAAATATAAAGGCACAAAGGAATAAATTTTCAAAGCATTGCCTGGAGGATTGGCAATATTTCTTTCTTTGTAGTAAGAAGAGCAGTACATTTTAGACTTTGTCCTGTATTTGAAAGAGCTCAGTAAATGAGATCTGAGGGCCTTTGAGTTTAGAAAACTTTGTTTTGGGAGGTCCAGGTTGAACTTTAAAAGCTGTGTGTAGCCCTCAAAGCCTGGCCTGCATATTCAGTTTCCCTGTCATTTCAAGGTGAGAAGAACATTTTTTTGCTTGCAGGCTTTTCATTAATGTTGAAGAGAAATCACGAGAACAATCAGCTCTCATGATGGTTTGAATTTCTTTTGGTAACAATTCATGTAAATAGGTGTGCATATGCAAGCTAGACATAGCTTTAGGGCTGCTGTTAAATTGTCAGAGTATATGCCAGTTGCATTAAAATTGGACAGCTATGACTTATGTGCAGCACTGTTAGTTGGAGGAGTAGCACTTAGAAATTTAGAATTTTTTCTTTTTTCTGTAAGTAAATGGGGTTGACTATGAGTTGGGATTTGGGATAGAGGGGAGTTGTGGAAGTAGTAGAAAATCAAAACTCTTTATTTCTTTTGAACTGTTTTCAGCTCAGGATTGCTCTTACATTAATATCCAAACAACTAAGCAATGTCTTTTAGCAGTTGTGTTAGCCTGTTTTTGAAGCAGGTGTGCCATGCAAGACTTTCAGATATAGAATCAGAAATTGGCTTGGTTTGGAAGGCCCCTTGAAAATCATCTAGACTCTCCTGTCTTGAGCAGGGGTCCTTTCACTAGACCAGGTTGCTCAAAGTCCCATCCAACGTGTCTTTGAACACTTCCAAGGATGGGACACCCACAGCTTCTCTGGGCCACCTGTGCCAGTGCTTCACCACTGTCTGAGTAAAGAAGTTCCTCCTAATATCTAACCACAACCTCCTCTCTGCATCAGTGAGCTTTTTTTGTGTGCCCTTGACAGATTAGTAGTGATGCTTGCTACTGCCTCTGTTCAACTGGTTTAAAGCAGAGCTGCTGGAACGCAGGTCCTATCTGCTTGAGAGGACAGAAATACGAAATGAGCTGAGCCTCATTTGCCTGAACATAGGGGACCACAGTAAAGCAGAGAATATTTCTTCACCCAACACACAGAGCGCAGAGGTTTGTGCACACAGAGCAAGGAGAAGGTGCTGTTGGAATAAGGTAATGAAAAACCATGTTGATTGCACAAAATACATGCGTTTAAGCAGCAATCAGGGTCATTTGTCCCTGTTTACCATGGTGACCTTTATGGTAAAGGTGTAAATTTCATGGAATCTTAAGAAAATTTCCTGCTCACATGTATGCATTTAAGCTATTTTAAGGTAGAGTGTGTGGAATTACACAGGCCAGTAATAAGCACCTAAGACCTAATCTGGGGATGGGAAACAGACCCAATAGAGCAGGCTGGGAAAGAAATGTTCAGTATTGTTCTTTGATGGTTCTCAAAAGGTGTGGATAGGAGGATTTTAAGAAAATATGAGTTTAAAAAGGTGCTTTAACAGTGCTTTCAAATGCATAAGGTCTTTGTACTTACCTGCTGGAAATCTGTGGTACAGAGAATCAGGGTAAAAGAGGTGTTGAAATCCTTGGGAATAAACAAATAAAAGACTGTCTAGGTGAATGTAGTTCTGTGTTTAAATCTGAGGTTGTTTACTGTGAGGTTGTATCCTCAAAACAGCTGTTGACAATAGCTTGTTATACCAGTTCTACAAGATTTTCTGAAAGAAAAATCAAGATATGAAGCTTGCTGTTTTCTTGCCAAGGTTTGTTTCACACAAGAGTCCTGCATCTTTGCACCCTGTTCTGGGAGCCTTTTGCTTTGAGAATGAGTTCTCTTTTTCTCTCTTGTTCAGGAATAAATCCCATTCAAGTCCAAAATAAATGTGAAAGATATCTTTCCTTCATTTTTCTTTTCCTTTCAGATGCTGGGAGTTAGGTGGAAGGGAGAAATGCTAGAAATTGAGAGATGTTAAGAGCAGGCTTTAGAGCACGTTTAGCTAGAATCGTTCTTATACACTCATGCATCTCTATCCTTTTATTAGCAGCCCTCCATGAAACATGGAAATTAGCCATAGTCATGTGGAAGTGTTTAAAAATTCAAGCAGTGACAATAGGAAGTGTCAGACAGTAATGGAATAAGTATGACAAAATTACAAAGACAGCAGCTATTCATTAATAAATTAGAACCTCATAAGGTTTTTTAAAACTGAAGGTGTCTAACTTGGAAATGATATTCTTCTGGATGCAACTTTATAATTTCCCTTTCACCCTGTTTGGTGGGAAAAAATGTAATCCCTTTTTAATCACAGACCGGATCATGTGTTAGTACTCCTCGCTGCACATTCAGAAGTAATTTCAGTGTGAAGAACTGCAGGCACAGCCACTTCCAAGGGACAGGTGGGGACCTGTGATGAGTAACCCTGGATGTGGAGCTGTGAAGTCAGGGTGAGGAAAAGGGCATAGAGCAAGCCTGGCTCATGGTGCCTTTCTCATGCTCTCTGCTTACCAAAAGCAGTAGTGTCACACTTGGGCTAGCCAAAACATGACCTAAGAAAGGATGTGTCACAGCTGGGTGATTTTGGTGGTGTTACCAGGAGGTTTGGGGTGGTATTTCCTTGATGCTCAGCCCAGCACCTCGGTGCACAGGGCTCTGCATGGGATTCCCTGGCACAGGGCTGTGACTCAGGGTTTGGCAGGGGACCAGCCCGCCTCCCCCTCCTTCCCAGGCCACTGCACACCAAACGCTGCCCAGATCTTCATGTTTTCCATCTAAAAGCATTCAGGGCCACCCAGTGCTGTGAGTGAGCAGCTGTGGTGGTGGGTCTCACGTCGGCCAGAGTGGAGCATGTTCTCAGTTACCCACATTAAATATGGGTGGCCATGGTTCTCTCTGGCAAGTGCTTCCTTGCTATCTGGAGGTGGCACCCATTGTCTGCCCTTTGAGCTTTGCTGCTTGAAAAGCTTTTCTTCTGCTTCCTCTGTCTGCAGATTTGCGTGTGTTCAATGGTCTTGAGAAACCTCACATGGGAGAAAACCTTTTGAGTCTGCTGCTCTGGTATAGAGGGACCAGTTTAATGAGAAACACTTCTCTGTAAAAAGATTTTATTAAATAAGGTCCCTTGTTCCTTTCTCAATTCCCTACCCCTTTTGTTCCCTCCTCTTTCCCAGCTGAGGACCATAGGTGACTCTTGGATGTAATATATATTTTCTGATGAGCCCTCTGAAGGCTAAGTCCCCTGTTCTTCCATACAAGAATGCCATTTCTTATTAATTTTTTTTAATGAACTGAGCTTATTAACCTGCCTTTCACTTTGTGTAAACTGTAATTAAAATGTATGAAGAATTTGACTTGTAGTGTGCCCTTCTGGATCTGTTGTGGGGTCTGCCTTAGCAGCAGGTATCAAGAACACTGAAGCATTGATTTTTATTTTTTTAAAGAAAGACTCAGGTCATTTCACAGGGGGCAATCAGAGCCTTTGAATGAGGAACCCAGGAATACCTTCTACGCTGGGAAAGATTTGTGCAGCCATGGCAGCTACCTGTGGTAGGAAGTGCAAAGAATGAGTTCACATCACAGTCAGCTCTAGCAAAGTCCTCACATTCCTGTTTTCCAAATAACTGTTTTATGGTTTAAATTTTCTTCCCCTCCTTTGTGGGAAAATTGGTGAAGAAGGTAGAGGGAAGTGACATCCTTTGTGACTCTAACTGAAACATTAATAGGGTACAGTGAAAGTTGTTCTGTGTAACCCATGAAGACAAATGTGGGGGGAGCCCAGGTGGGCTGCTGCAGTTTAGAAATCTGAGGTACCCAACTTGTAAATGATAATTTGCCAGCAGTATTTGCAGCAGGCTTTACTTATGTGGCACGTTTGGTTTTGGTTCGGGTTTTTTGTGGATTTCTTTTGTTGTTCTTTTGTTTGTTTGGGGTTATTTTGCAGTTGTTTTCCTAATTTATTTTTAAATATCAAGCTATCTTTCGGTTTTGATATGATCAGCTATGACTCAGCTTCTATTTTCTTGGTGCTAACTTTCTAGCCATTTTCTGTGAAGCAAAATACTGAAAACAGAATCTGTGTGTATTATATTGCTGAATCCTTCTCCTCCAACCCCAATGCAAATAAGGGGTTAAGATAGTTATTTTAAACACCACAATTTTAAACAAGCTTGATTGTTGATAGATGTGTATGTGATACAGACAGATCAAAAGATGACAATTTTCACTCTTTTAATTTAGTTATTCAGAGGTGTGGTTGGGGTTTCCCCCTCCCTCTCCCTCTTTTGTTGTTGTTGTTGTTGTTGATCTATCTGATTATCTCTGCTTCTTCTTCTTTACACTGCATTGCCCAGAGCCTGCTTTTTGCAACCCAGAATTCCTATACTGAAATGTCAGGCTTGGTGTGTTCACCATTGTAATCTCCCTATTTCCCTGCTTTTAATCTCCCCATCGCTGAGGTTTTAAAAGCAAGAGTGAGGTTTTGCTGATGAGAGAGTGGAAAAGGAGGCATATATGATATGTAGCCTCCAGAGTGGCCTGTCCAAAGATGCAAAGTGCGAATTC
>VWYP01017762.1:249115-323538 GCA_013400435.1 Pycnonotus jocosus | reverse complement strand
GGGGGGGGTGTCAGAGTTAGAGGAGGGCTGAGTGGGTGCTGATTTCTCCTCAGCGTCCTTTGGTCTTTGCTGCACTCCACGGCTGAGGGGATGGTGGGGCAATGCAAAGTTTACAGGTAGAAGATGTCTGCCTTTTCTGTAGCAGGCTGAACGTGGCCTTTCCTGGTGCCTGTGTCTTCCCAGATGCTGCCAAGCTGAGTCTGGTGAGTGGCTCTGGAGCAGCCTGTCGTTTCAGTCGAGCTGTGTCTTTGCACTCAAAGAGCTCCTGGTATGTGCCTTAATTAATTAAATCACATAATGTGTGCAAGGGAACCTCCTCCTCTTTCCTTGGATAGTGGCTTGCTCAGCTGATTTCTCATTTAAAAGTCCCAGTAAGACTGATTCTTTTGATGCTATTCTCTCTCTTTGCCTTGTGCAGGGTAAGCCAGCTTCATTATAAAGGCAGCGTAGCCGAGCAATTCCTTAGCTGTGGGTAAATAGCTGTGGGACCTTTGAGCCGAGCCATTCCAGATGACCTAGGATGAATTGGGCTGCATTCCTAGCCAGGGCACCCCTTCTCCCAAGCACAAGAAAAGCTGCCTCTTAAGCACTCCCACTTAGAACTTGGGGGCAGATGTTTTGCAGTGTTGGTTTTTGCTGTGCTGAAAATATAGCATAAGGTTAGCAAAATATTTAAACTGTAGCATAGTCACAGGCTGAGTGCACAGGGTTTACTTAAGGGAGGAGAGTGCTATTTATGGAAGGCATGTGGTTTACTTCCTCCCCCCAAAATGGGAACGCTTGTCTGGGGTTTGGCATGCTTTTCTATATAGTATATGAAAGAAGGAGATGAAGATTTTTAGGAACTTTCAATATATTCTTATCCACTTTCTCATGCCCAGGTGTGAGAACTTTCTGATTGTTTTGAGCATTGATATTTTGCCTGCTAGGTTTTCAGCGGTATTTTTAATCTTTTACAGTCAAACTGTGCAATTTTCTCCCTTTTATAGTAGTGGTACGTTGATAATCTGAACTAAGTGCAAATTATGGGAGCCGATTAAGAGCAAAATGAGAAAAAGACATTACAGCTCTCGCAAATGCTTCATTACACTAAACTGCCAATTTTAAAATTCATTTCACTGAGTTTAAAGTGAAATGTTTAAAGGAAATGTGGATAGCTGGAAAGGTTGCCACGCTTCTTAAAAAAAGATTATATGATGATATGAGATACTTGGTTGTCATTGTGTCAATTATGGCTCGTCAGACAACATTAGTCTTTGACGTCTGGCATTTGTGGAAGACAGTTATATGAGAGAGCTAAAAAGCCCTGAAAAGTATGTTTGTTACTTGACAGGGTTGAGTAAGATATTCAGCTCTGGAAAAAGGTCTTTACAGTCCAATATTGTCAAGGCAGAGAAATATTTTTTTAACTCAAGAAAATGGATCAATTCATTTCCTAATCCTGGAGAATGATTGATCCAGCAGTGGCCAGCCCAAAAATGGGACACTGAGAATAGCAACTTGATGTACCCTGATTTTAGGAACCTGTGCTTTTCTCCAATGGATGTCTCAAGTCCCTTGATAGGAGTGAAACAGGAGGGTGGTGGAGCTGAGGGATGTCCTGTGCAATGCGGATTTTCTGCCCTGCCATGAGCTTAGGAAATATTTAATTATCAACTGCTACACCCATGCTGGAGGTTTGAAACCCTTAGATTTTTGTTCAAACTGTTAAACTCTTTCATCTAATGAAAATCACTTTCTTTTAAAATGGAAAACCTTAAACCGAACAATAACTAATTTTTTTTCCTAATGACTTTTTTGATCCAAGAGCTTTCAGAGTGCTTAGCCTTGCAACTTCAGATTTTTTTTTTTTTTAATTGCTTTACAAAATCACAGGATGTTTCTGTGGTGAACATACATCTGTGCTGGCTTTTGCTGAGCTTTGGAAATAGGTCAGGAATTAAAGCTCTGGCTTTGTGGTTCTGAGGAAAGCCCTTAAGAAACTCTCTCAGACATAAGAGGGTAAAGAGGGGTCACTGGAAGTACTATTTGACCATATATAGATGACATAGTCTCTCCTGTCTGCAAGCCTGTATGACTATATGAGCCACATATCTATACGAGCTGCTGAGACTGGTGCTCTTCAATGCTTGCTTAGGACAGATTGCAGCAGAAAAAAAAAAGAAAAAAAAGAGGGAGTCACAGGAAAACATTCAGAGAAACGCCGTGCCTTCATGCAGATCTGGAGGTGGTGGCTCCTCCTTACATGCCCTAAGCATAGCTATATGTCTTCAGCTCAGTCTATTGTCTGGTGTAGCTCTGTGAAAAAACCAGCCCCATGGGCAGCGTGCATTCGGTGTGCGGTGTCATTGCCATGGAAACTGTCACCAACCCTCATTCACACATCCTGCCTGCCTGGCCGTGCATGGATGGAGGTCAGGCCACTGGCCGGCTACGGAGGGGTGGAGGTCAGGCTCTGGCATCTGCACTCTGCTACCCGGCCATCCCTCCCAAGCCCTCCTAAGAGGGAGGTGGTGGGGAGAGGGATGGTATCTCACAGAAGGGAAGAGGAAAAAAACAGTGCAGGAAGCAAAAATGGCCAATGAGGTATGAAAAAGCCACCATTTTGTCCTCCTCTCAGATAGTACTCTCTTGCTGTAGTTGGTTAGTCTGGGGGTTTGTTTTGATTTCAGAATAGCATGAATAGCACTAAAAACTGAATAACTGCTGCAGTGTTAGTGGGAGGTGCTTGAGTCATTTCTTATTCCCTCAGCCTGGGTCTCAGCAGGGCGGCACAGAGGAGCTCTGGGCGAGCGAGGCGTGTGCTGAATGAGCAGCGTGCAAAGCACAGAGGTGGAGAACTTGGCACAGGGATTAAACCTGGACATGATTTCTGTAGGGTTTCCTGAAACATTAAAGAAGAAGAAAGTTCAAAGCCTTAGGTAAAAAAAAAAAAAAAAAAAAAAAAAAAAAAAAAAAAAAAAAAAAAAAAAAAAAAAAAAAAAGCTAAAGTGAACTGAAATAAAACAAAATCCAACTTTTGGGGTAAATGGAATTCCCCTATATTTGTCTTTCCCTACCTGCTAGGAATGTTATGGCAGGATTACCAAGTGTGAAGCTTTTTCTTTTCAACATTACAGAAGGGAAAAAATGGGATGGGAGGAGAGGTGTTTTGGTTTTTTATTCTTTTCTTAAAGATATTTTTCCTTTCCTTTGGCACAAGCAACTTCTCCCATCTCTCCTTAAGTCCTCTATTTGTTAGACCTGTGGGTGGCTTTTAAACAACCTTATCACAGTGTAGCTTTTTGCCATCCTAAAACATCACTTTCTAGGCATGCTGTGTAGGCTGCTTGCCTTCACAATGTGCACTGTTTTTTATATCTTCTGTGCCCAGGTTAGGGAGAGCAGATGGTGCTTTCTGACCCCTCTTCCTCCCCTCTTCCCCTTCCCAGAGCCCCTTTCTGTGCTGAGGATGCAGCACAGCTGGGAGAGCCCCCCAGCCCCTTAATACTGCCTGCAGGTGAAGAAGGCAATTCACATTTTCAGCTGCTGTGAGGAGGTCTGATTTCTTTGTTGTGGACACTGCTGAGTGTGTTTTACTGGCAAAAGGTTAGAGCATTGCTAAAGGGTTAGAAACCTGAGCATGATACAAACCTTGGAGGAGTGCAGTTTTAAAGGTTCTTCTCCCTCTCTGTGCCTCCTGCTCTTTTTGTCTGGGGTTGTTAATCAGCCCAAACTAACTGGTATAGGTAAGAGGAACATATTAACAAAATCTTTGCTATACATTTGTTCCTACTTCTGCTTTCCAAGTAACCTGTGGGGCCTGTGGGCTACATGCCGTTCTGTCAAAATATTTTATCTGAGAATATGGGCACTTAATCTCTAAGCATGGTAAATTTATTTTATCTTTTATTACATAAAAATACTTTCAAATCTGAGAACTTGCTTTGCATAAATGTGCACTAACACATCTAGACTAGGCCCCTGAGGGGGGCTGGCTGTAGTCAGGTGGTTGTTTAACAACTTGTCAAGGGGAAATTTAGTGCCAGTGCAAGGTGAAGCCTTGAGCTGGCTGGGGAGCTGCACTGTGGCTACTGCTTCTCTCCTATGTTTCCTGCAGCAGATCTGCTCCATGTCTCTTCCTGTGGGGGACACACCAAGGACACAGTACATGGAAGCACAAAGGGGACAAGTGAAGCTTGTGCTGCTAATGCTGTTCCTCAGGAGACTTTTTCCTTGGTCAGCTTGAAGTCAGCAATGATGTGTTTGTGCTCACAAACCGGGATCCTTGGTGGCTTCATTTCAGATCCTACATTTCTTGAATAAACCAGGTGCTTATGACTTTCTTATCTCAGCATCCTCTGATGCTGCTTGTAGGGGTGCAGCATGTGCATAGCTCGAGCTGTGTTCTCTTTGCTCTACCCCTTTACATCTCCTCTGCTTGTCCTCAGTTGTGCCACTAATGACAATGTGAGGGCGATGACAGCTCTGCAGCATTGCTGATTGTGCATGTGAGCCAAAGCCTGCCACAATTGTCCATCCCCTATGATTGCAGGCAGCAGAGAAATGAAATCATTGAGCTGCAATGCCATGTGGGGCCAGCTCCAGCACACTCAAACTGTGTGTGGCTTATTGTCACGCATGTGTGTAATTGCTAACTGGGTCTTCATGTGGTGATGCCCTGCAAATGGGTTGCTGTCATTTTCTCTTTGATTAGTCTCCTCTCTAATTTAAAAGTAGTCTTCCCTTGAGGGAGGTTTTTCTTCATTTATTTCATTGGTGGGGTTTTTTTTTTTTGTGAATTGTAAACTTACTTTGCTGTATAGAGCCTAGAAAAAAGAAACAGACTGACAAAAACCTAAATATTCCTGGTAAACATGAGTCTGACAAAGTTCAAGTTTAAAAAAAATCTGAAAGTCAAGTTTGTTTCTGGTCTTTTCTTGCAGATTTTAAAATGTTTCTGCCAAGAGAATTGACCACAGTAGTGTATGAAGCTATGGAAAAACAGCTGAATTTTTTTATATGTTGAAGTTGTTATAATATCTAGTCCCCTCTTTTGAAAACACAAATCAGGGAAATGTGTGCATGGGAAGTTCAGAAATAAACACCTTGACTTCTTTTGACATTAAAGTATTTAGAATATATAAAGATTACCTTGATAGATATGCTTTGTTCTTTAAATGAATTGGTGAAATTTGGCATGCTTCTTAAAGAGGCCTTTTGCCAGTCTTTTCCCATATTCTTAGCTCATGCCTTTGCGTAATGATGTGATCCATAGTGGGCAGGAATAATTCAGCCTAACGATGAATAATGGTAGCATTTGTGGTCAACTGGTCATGACATTCTCATTTGAGCATTTCTCTTTGAGAACTGCATCTTTGAGTCATGAGACTTGCAGTAATGTCAAGAGAGAGCAGCACAGAATCAGGCTGGATGAGGGAGAAAGGGGACACTTGTTTTACAGGGTCCACTGTGGTGGAGGATGGAATTAAAGGGAAAAAAAAAGCCTTGCTTGAAATCCTGGTAGCTTTACAATCCTCTCTTTGTAACACTTCCTCCACTCCCAAGTACTTCTGTACTTCTGTGTTTAAATCAATGTATGTGTACAGTTTTTTGCACAAGACCCATTGGAATCTCAGTGAGGGAAAAACAACCTGTAGGAAAGGAGGTGGTGGGAGTAGAGAAGTACAGGGAAAGCATCAGGTTAGGAGGAATTTATTGGTAGCCTAAAACAAGCAAATACAGAAAAGAGCAGATGATTTTTAAACATCCTAGAATTGGACATTCTACACCAGATTTGGATCCTCCTGGGCAGAGGAAGGGGAACATGGGGATCAGGTTTAAATGGAGACATGATGTAAACACTGGCATGCCAGAATGACCTACTTCTATCATGCCTCATCTGTGTCATTTCTAAGCCCTGGGTATTAGGTATATATGAAGGTTAATTACACAGAGATATATTATTCACTGATAAGTAGAAAGGGATGTGTGAAAAATGCAGAGTTTCCCACTACAACTAAAATAGGCACTTGTGGCAGCTGTGTATAAAAATAGTCTGGACACTATAGATTTGATTAAAGTTGGGTTTGAAGTATTGTGATTGTGCTGATTAGATGTGTAGAATATACCTGCTTTCTGTTGAAGAAAAAAAATGTTTTTACAGGAAGATGAATAAATGGGAATGGAATATCTGTGGTTCAAGGGAGAAGAATTATTAATATTCCGATGATTTTTGCAAACTGAAAGTTGCTTGTGGGCTAAGAAAACCACAAGTGCTCAGGCTTGGTTTAAATTAAGTCTCTCAGAATTTGTTTGAATGTATGAGTAGGAATCCAAATATTGTGATGATAGAATGGCTGACACTCTTTCCATTCTTCAGATGTCATTTACAGGACACTGGAGAAGGTGGAAGAACAAGAAAGCTATACTGCTCTTCCGTGGTGTGAACTACTACTGAAAATCATAAAGAAGAAAAGGAAACTTGATTTGTAGTTCTGAAAAAAGTGACATTAAGAGAACATATGCTTCCTTGTCACATGTTACTTAAGAGATTCTGCAATATATCCAAAGCAACTCCATCTTTAAGGAGGAAAAAAGAAAATCATGCCAAATCTGATAGTCGTCTGATGTGTTCCATTAGTTGTGGATTTCTACAAGGGTTCTTCAAACATGAAATTAATTATTATAAACAGCAATGGCCTTATTCAAGATGCCACAAACAAGGTAACAGAAGCATGTCAAAGTGGTACAGTTTGTGCTGAAATCTAACTATTCTACAGCAGCTGAAAGGGTTGAAGATAACCTTGTCCATCAGAGGTATGGCTCCAGTATTTGGCCCATGGTTTTCAGAGCAGTTTAGAAAAGTATTTTCACACAGTATGTGCCCAATTTTTTTTTTTAACTATCCTCTGCATTTTATTTAAGTCATGTAAAACTTTGTAACTAGAGACTACAGACCAATTGCCCGTCCAAAGTAAGCAGCAATATCATCTGGAGCAGAAGAAATGAAAACCAGATTAAACTGCTACAATATTGTCTTTCATTTGAATGACAATGCTTTATAAGAGTTCCAGCTGAAAGTGAGAGCCCATATAGTTTGATTCCATGCAAAAGCAGAGCACCTTGTATGGGAAGAACACAGAGAGTACACACAGTAAAGATTTGACCTGAGGAATTTGTATAAAGAGTTGTGAGAAAAAGGAGAAGGAATAAAGGTGTTGATTCTGTTACAATTAAATTAAAAGTACATAAAGTTTTGCTTAAATTCCTCTAATTTTGCCTTTTATTTGAGAAGGGTGTGAGAAGCTTGACTTTAATCTGGACTAGCCTAAAGGAGCTGCATTATTTCAATATGTTTTTGCTTTCAGGCTCTGTAATATGGTAGTCTATGACAAGAGAAGAATCACAGCCTGGAGACAGCAAATATTCCCTTGATGAACACCACCAATGTTTTCACTGACACCATGGAACACTTTTCTTAAGCAGGTAATTTAGCTTCTCAGAATAATATCTGTAATGATGGACAGTAACATTTACATGCACAAAATGGATAATTCCACACTTAGGATGGATTTAGAGCTGCTGTAGTGGGTATAATTTCTTTGAATTCAAATGATTTGCACATGCTTGTGTCATGGCTGAGTGTGATCTCCTCAGCTTTTCAAAGTTAGGTTGCTGAATATACTGAAGCAAATATTTTGGAAACATGCTTCCTAATCATAGAATTCCTTTTTTACTAAGGATGTGGCTTTGATGAATTATTTACTTACCTGTCCTCAAACATATTTACAATTTTCAAAATTTGACAATTTTACAATTTTCAAAACCTTTCTTTGCTCATTTTGTGCCCAAACTGCACATCCTGGTACCAGCTTCTGCAGAAAGTCCGAGAGAAGTGACAGCTGCAGTTCCTGTGCAGCTCCAAAAGAAGAAACATGAAGGAAACAAGCATGAGATCTGATTTTTTTTATCTCCTTTTATTTTGTGAGTGTTCACTGCTTTAGAATATCCTCACCAGCAACCCTCCTGCAGTTATCAAATGTCTCAGCTTTGTTTTAGTGCTTAACCAGCTGTAAAAGACGTTTTATTGCCTTATACATTCTTCCACCATTTAAGTAGATCACTTCAGTGTTGTATTATAGATGACTGTAAAAAGGAGGTGTTTTTTTTTTTTTTTTTTCAATTACAGTGACTAGTGGCCAGGTATGCACACATACCAGCATATTTGGAGCAAGCAGCAGCCTGTCCTGCAGTTGTTTGGGCGGGGGGGGGTATGTGCTGCTTACCCCATGAGTAATGCAGCAATCCACGTGCCTTGCTGCTGAGGACCAGCTGGCTGCTGTGTGCTACCAGAGCTGCTTGCCAGCAGGCACGGCTCATTAAGAGCCTAGTTGCAGGATATAACATCTTTGCAGTCAATTAACAATGCTGCTCTTTAAAAAGGTCTAGATCCTTCCTGATTCAGCAAAGCACTTCAGTATATGTTTAAAGTTCAATGCTTGATTAAAGTTTTGTGTAATGAAGATGTGAGGTCTTGTGCTTGAGGTTAAACAGGTAGGCACATTCCCAAATCAGGGCCTGACATGTTATGGTTCTTAGAGGTTTCCAGGAATCTTGAATATCCTGAAATACTGACTATGCTGATTTCCAAGCTGAGTAAAACCTACAACTGAAAAACAAAACCACCCCATGTGACTGTGAAACATGCAGGAAAACCTTTTAAAATCTATATCTGGTTATCATTGATGCTCATCTTGTCAAGGAAATGCTAGCAGACTGTTTACATTTTTGTAACCTTAAAATAAATTAAAGAAATTACACAACCCTAGTCATCTGGAAATGGTGAATATATATATATATATTTGGTAAAATGAACTTATTATTTGAGGAAAGAAGCAATGAGAGTAATTGAATTGTTATTCACTTCCTGACTGTAATATTTCTCACTGGGCAGGATTGTATTTTGTAGCCTGCTTCCTGTGGTCAAGTAAAGGAATGAAAATTAGTAAGACCAAATTTCAAGCTTTTGCCTTAGCATTTTATGTAACAATGTCCACTACTTTCCCATGCTTATTTTCTGTTGTATGACATCTGCTCAGTTATTGTAGCATCCTACTGATAACTCATTGCAATAATAGGCAAATGTCTTTGCTCTAGTTCAGTGGATCAACAGCAGAATCAAAGATAGTCTCTCACTGAATGTGAGTTATTTATTAACATAACCACCCTGCTCCTTGTGGATTGGGTCTAAACACCTAACTATGAGACCTAGATTTGCTATTTTCTGTAGTAATATGTTGAATTGTCAGAGCTCACTGCTTCATCTTCTGTAATGTCTCATCTTCTTATATCCACACTAATAAAAATACCATCTGGCTGCAATGAGCGTAGATTGAAACCTCAAATAATTTTTAAAGCTGCTTGTGATTTCTGGTGAAGCATCCTATGAATGTGGATTGTTCCATACTTCCTCTTATTTACTTTATCCTGTTAGAGAACAAGTTGAAATAAGGCTCCTTGTGTGTATGTGACCCCTTGCTTGCATGTTTTCACCTTTTGTTTTCAGTCTGATTTGGGTTGGAGTGGTATTTTGCTTTTAATTTATTATTTGGACCTGAAACTTAAAATGAGAGAGCCAAAAAACCCCACATCTCCCGTACAGAGACTGTCTAGAGGTAGCTGGAATTGGATCACAGCCTGTAAGGCAGGCAAGGCACCTCCTGCTGAGGTATGCCCTGGACACCTCTGGGGCTGGGGACAATGGCTTATGGCTGCTCAAAAGGTAAGGCAGGAGTCAGATCCCAGGGGTCTGCCTCTGGTTTCCACACTCACATTCACTGGATCTACTCATGGGTAAGACTCGAAGATTTCAGATTATCATGTTTCAGATATGTGGGTGAAATTTTGGGTTTGGTTGGTGCAGTGCTTGTTCACCTCAGAGATGCAGGTTCTGGAAACAGTGAAACCCAGAGAGCTGAGGCAAACCCTGCTACAAGACCAGCCCCCAAATCCCACACCCATCACAGCCCACAAGAAATCTGATGTTCAGAGACAGCCCTGCCTTTCTTTGCCTTGCCTCAAACTCCCATGTTATTTCAGATGGAGCAGTTTGGGTTCAGTGATAGACACCTCTTTAGGTAAAGCATCTGCAGCAGAATCCCTTCCAAGCATGGGGATTAGCCTGAGCTGGGAGGCTCCATCAGAAAACGGACAAACTTTGGAACAGTTCAGACTACATGTGAACTTTGCCACTGATTAAATGTAAATAATCCTGCTCAGACTCTTAACAGCTGAGTTGAAGCAGAGATTTTGAAAAGAAAGAACTTGGATCACAATTTTATGGCTATCTCTAAAATATTTTATTGCTAGTTTATTACACCAGAGTGTAAATTATGGGGCTTTAAAGAGTTGCATTGTGAAGCTTTTATCCTTTGCTTATGTACAAAACATAAATACTACTGTTTAGTTTTCAGGGAAATTAAATACTTTTTTTTTTTAAAGTGCTGTTTAGGAAGACAAGTGGGTTAGTAAGAAGAACATCTTACTTTTTTTTTTTTTTAATGTGTAGATACTGTATTTTTATGAGTTGATACTGAGTAATTATTTTTGGTCAACTGATATAGGCCAAACTATTGAAAAGAAGGAGAGAGGAATAAGTGTGTGTTGCATGTCTGCAAATACCACTACAATGGAAATAGTGTGTCCAACAGCATGTGGATCAGAGAAGAAATGTCTTCTATTATGTGAGCTGATGCAGAAAAATATTTTTTGGAAGCACAAGCCATTTCGCAGGTCTGAAGCTAACCTTATATAGTTTGTATGCAGATAGAACTGGCTTGTGCAGTGTGTATAAATGTACATATGTGTCTACACAAATGCAATTCCATAGGTGCAACAACAGCTACCATATTGTCTCATTTGCATTGAAACTGTATGGGCATGTTATCCATTCTTAGAAGAGAAATTGTAACAAATGAAAATGTTTTGTTTCCTACTACGTTTTTAAAGCTAACTTAAAGCTATGTAATTCAAGAAATGTGTTGTATTTTGGAGACCAGAGTTTTAAAGATCAATTCCTTTTGGATGTGACTTCATCTAGGTTCATCAGTAGCTTACTCTGGCCTTTATCTCTTGGGGTTTATATCCAGTTTTCCTTCAGATTTTGCTCCATCCTATGTCAAGATGACTCACTGTTATTTCCTTCCACTGTCTCATGCCAAGTGACCATGGGCAGAAAAAATGTTTTCAGCTGCTCCTTTCAGTTAATGTTCTTGCTCCAGTAGACTCACTTAGCTAAATTTTTCAAATGTTATGAAACAGTTATGTCTGTGAACTCCATGTCATTCTCCTATGCCCCACCTTGGCACCAATTTCTTTTCCAAGCTCTGGGAAAAATGCTGGTTTATAGATATATGAGCATGAGGTGTGATTCTCCTGTTCTTGAAGACTGGAAGGACTGGGAGGGGACATGAGTAGCCACAGTGGTGTGAAACACCTGTTTTTAATGGTTATAAAATATTATTGTTCAAATCTCTTGCATGCAATGTCTCTATTCTCTTAGGAGATTCAGATGGATCACTCTTTACCAGCTGTCAAGGCCAATACTGCTGTACAGTCCTTGCTCTCAGCAATATCCTGAGTGTCCTTGTGATGGGGTGTCTTGGAAGGACTGTGCAGATCAAGCTTCACACTACCTCTGCACTTCAGGCTCCACGTGCTGTAAGTACACTAAATAATGCTTTGTCCACTTGGCATGTCTTAAGTCGGTTAACTGGGAGTGCTTTGACTTAACTTCTGAAAAACTTACCATGATTTTGATGATTTTATGCTTTTTAGGTGGATGAAACTATGTACTTGCTTCAAATAAATATGAAAGGTGCTTTTGTATTGATTTATCTGTCCCTACAATCACCATAAGTTTCCAATGATTGTAGGGTAAATGGGTATTTTTCCTCTAGTGCATTACTAGCATGCTGTAAACAACACAAAGGCTATGTTTTACAGGCAACGTCTGATAAAAGTAATTCTGTTGCTGCTGTTTGTAACAAGAGAGGGAGGAGGTGCCTTTTGCTGTTTTGAATCTCGAATATGTCTAGTGGTAACTCTGAGTATATAGAGAGGGGTGTGGAAATAACACTGTGTATAGAGGTGTTCATTTTCCAACTGTGAGAAAGACGTGTCTGCACCCTAACTGTACTTGCTTCAGCTGAAATAAACACTTTTGGGAAGAATTTGGCTGAATGGTTATTTTTGGTCTGGCAAAGGGGAAACTGACTGAGTGACTGTTATTACTCTGATGCCAATTACTGGAACTGACCAGCTTAGGGACAATTTGCTGACTTTGTTTAAAAACAAAACTGGTCTTTCTGGGTCCAACTGTGATTTAGAAAGGGAGGAGCTCCAAACCACTTCTTTTTTTCTTTTTCTTTTTTTTTTTTAATTTAAAAAAATAGATTTTTTAAAAAAAGTTTCCTAGCTGAAAACATTATCTGAACTCCACATGGCATGGGATTTAGGGAATTGACAGGATGATTCAGACATACAATCCTCACATTCATTCCCACTCCTGAGAACTTTCCTTAAGGAATAAAATTTCTTTCCTGCACTTGGTCGGAAACAAAACAAACTCAAATGTGTTTCTCCTTTTTTTAATTTTTTTTATTTTTGACTGGAAAGTAGCACAACTAATGAACCTAACATTAAGCTCCAGCACATGCTGTAGGCCAGTATAATCTCAGGATATGAGTGGTGTGATTTGAGCAGGCATTTGCAGCACTTCTCCCTGTGAACTCTTGGCTGATACAGTCCCATCACTGCTTCCCTTTCCTCTCCCCTGCTCCATATGGAGACATGTGCCAGCAGGAGCTAAAGGGTGGTTCAAAGTGTTGTCTTTTCATATTTTGTCCTTAGGGAGTGGGACAGAAAGTGCTGAGAGTGCTGCCTTGTGTATTGGTTTGCATCTCTGTGAGGAGACAGACCGAGGGCAATGCCTGAGCTCTGACCTTGGGTATGAGAAAGCTGTAATCTTGCAGCCTCACTGCTCTCTTGATGTAACTCTAGTTTCCTTTTCCTATATGTGTGTGGGGGGGGGGGAAGGTCACACAAGCTGCAGTGAATCTCTTCAGCATGAATTCAGAGTACTCAGATTGTGCAGAATTCCCAAGGTGAGCACCAGAAGCATTTTATGATGGATTGGTTTCCCACTCTTTTCCCTTTTGTTGCTTCTTATCAAAACCAAACAAACTCAAACAAAACATATCCTTTCATTTAAGCAGGAAATAAAGGAAGCTTGTGAAACTTGGTGCTTGCTCATGGTGCAGTTTAGTTTAAATGCCCACAGGCACCTCTATTTTCTTGCTTTTTCCTTCACAGGATTGCTTTCCTTGGTGCCACTTGTGCAGATATGTTTTAAAAATTCCTCTGCCATAACATTTAATATTTTTTAAATTTACAGTCAAAACTTTTTTCCCACCTTGATCATATTTCCTCGCCATTCAGAAACTTCTTTGTCCATTCCCTTGGTCATTCTTTTGCTCATTGAATCAGGAAAATTCTCTTAGCTTAAATTCTCTCTTGTATTTTCTGGTCCACAATTGAAGCAAAGAGTATCAAACTTCCTTGGTAATTTCTCGATTTCCTTTTATAATATACTTATATTTTTTTACTCCTAATTTCTTTTTCATTGTTTTTATTGCTGGCATTCCCTGCCAAATTGAGGCCTTGTTGGTCAAATTGTCTGACCTCTATCTTTGGTCACAGAATCTCCATAGGCTGCTTCTAAAATTCAGCTGAGTTAATTTGATTGTTTCAAGCTTCTCTGTGCTTCCAGTCCTATTTCACACCTGCTTTTCCTACTGTGTCTTCAGTTCGGGAACAAGGGAAAATTACTAAATACCTTGCAGCCTGTTCCCTCTCGCTGTCACAATCATAGGCAACCAGATCAGCAGCTGCATTACTGACTGCATTTTAAAGAAAACTCCAGCCTAGGGGAGGCTCAGAGTGGCTGCCTGCAGTGTATTGCCTTTCACCACGTTGCTGATTCCCATTTTGCTGTACCAGATGCTGCCAACACCCTCGTCTCTGAGGTGCTTCTGTGGTCCTGTGCCTCTCTTGCCTTTCCTCTAGCTGATGTTCCACTGGTGTTTAAATCCACATCCACCTGTGTTTTTATTACATACAGAGATGGAAACTCTGCCCAATCATTCTTTTTCATTATTCAGCTTCCTTTTGTTTTGTCTTAAGTATATTCAAGGGGGAAACAGGAGGAGGGATGGAAAAGGAAGGGTTCGGTCTAGACTTCCAAAGCAATTTCCTTTTCCCAACAGAGCACAGCTCATTTCCTTCCAGAGCGATGTGGCTGGGAAGTTGCACATTTCTTCTCAGCACTGACTTTCCTGAAATTTGTTGAGTCAAAGCACAGCTACGAGGTGGGATCCAGAGGACCATAAACAGGAGTATGTCAGTGTTTTTGTCGCTGCCAAATAGGAGAATAAACAGAGATTAATATAGAAGGGAGAGGACAGTGTAGATAAGCAGCCACATGGTGGAAATGTTGATAAAGAAAATAGACAACTATCCACAGACACACCTGCACTTGGGCGTTTCTGCACCGTGGGGCCTCACAGGGCTCATTTTTGCCATAAATGTCTCAAGGACAGAGAACTGAGCAATGTGGAAGCTGATGATTTTCCTTGAGGGTTAATCACAAGGTCTTGCCTTTGGGAAAATAAAAAAGGGGTAATGGTTTACTCTTCTAAATTTAACTCTTTATACATTGCATTTAGCTCAGACAGGAGCTAAAGAGCTAAAGACAGGAGAGTTCTTTTTCTTTAAAATGCATTTATATTTCCTGGTTTTTAATAGTATGCCATTTAGTACTGTGGCATCCACTCTTACCAGGTTTCTGTGTTTGCTTTAAATCAAACTAATAAATTGGTTTAAGTCAAATTAAAACCAGACTGAAAGAGTAGTGTAGTCATGACTGAGCAACTTGCCTCCTCCAGAGAGTTTAATATACTCTGTGCTTGAATTTTTTCAAATGAATGAAATTCAGTTTGGAACGGAAATGCTTGGGGAAAAAAAAAAAAGATGAGATCATAATCTGTTGACTCCATGGAGTTTCTAATTTAGTTGGTGCTTTTATTTGTTTGTTTGCTTAAAAGATGAGATTTCTTCTATGTTGAGAGTGTGTAGAGACATGAGCAGGAAGATGAGCTGCAATCTGACTGTGTTTGATGTAAGATAATAATTTCATCCATTCCACTTGGTTTTTGCTTAGCAAGACAATTCACACAGTGTTTGTTTTCCTGCCACCAGTAATTGCAGATTAGTGTCTGAATAGCTGCTACTTGTTTCTGAGTCTGAAAAAGCTAGTAACTGATTTATTATGTTAATTGTAAGAAAATGCACAATGAAACTTTAGAGAAGTACTTCCAAAGTACTAGGTATTACAGTTACAGAGAAACTGGAGTTGGTTGATATTTTTTTGTAGATGACTAGATGAGGAAACTGCCTTTACATTTTGTCTCAAAAATGAAAGTTTGGCAAACTATAGGCAGAGGAGCTTTAAAAGACCTCCTGCTTGTCAGGCCCTTTGCTTTGAAATCCCAGCTACAGAAAACCCTTTTGCTATTAGCCACAAGGGGAAACACCACGTTTGCTGCCCTCCAGCTACATGGCATTTTTCCATGCAAAGGAAAACCCCTGGCTTAAGGAGAAGCTGTGTAGGGCTGGGCATGCTGAGGGGGTCTCTGGTTACTGCATCCACTCAATCTTGTAGTGCCAAATACTGGGGCCTCATCATCTGGAGCTGCTGTCTGGCATGGGAGATTTTGTAGGGGCAAGAAAAAGACAATGCAATGTAATGCAAAGACCTTGTTTTGGAGCTCACACTCCAAACTATAGAACTTTTCTGTGAGACTAAAGGATGCTTCTTTTTGCTTGCTTCAGTCGGATTGCAGTAGGCCAGACTTGTACAACTTTTCCATTTGCAGAGGTACCTCTGCAGTGAAAAGATGGATAGCTGGTAGCTGAAGTTCTTGAATTCATTATAACTTCCTATAATTCATCCAGCTGTGTTGGGCTGGTTGACTCAAGTTTTCAACAGCTGTAGCACGCAGGGAAGTTTCTGCTGTGTTTAAGGGAGTTCTGGCAGTCCCAGGTATTGAAGATAAAATGGCAGTGGGGAAAAAAAGATGCTTATGACATTCTACTGATGTCATCTGCAACAATCACTGTGGGCTGCTTTATTATTCCTGAAATGTGTAGATCTTTGTGGCTTGGATTTTTTTTTTTTTTTTTGTTTACATATTTGGTATCTTTTGTCAGTTCCAAGCCTGTCTTTATTAGACCAGCTGAGGGTGAGAGCCAAAGGTGCTGCTGTCTTAGGGGGGAGAATGCATACACAACAAATACAAATGATATAGAAAATGCTACTTTTGTAAATATGATTGTGACATTATGCACTCTCACCAAGAGAAGAAACTGCAATAGTACATAATGTTCTTACTCTGCCAGAAAAAAAGACAGGGCAGAATCTCAAACTTTTGAGTATTTTTTCATCGAATTTTTCCAAATATGCACTCTAGTGGTACTTGAAATAACAGGGGGAGGATGACTCTTCAGGCACCAATTGAGGTTGAGTGTGTTTGTATATGTAGATGATCAGTGCTGCACAAAGCAGAGCAGTTCTAGAGAAAAAAGCAGCTGTGTTCCTGGAAAGCCAGGATTTGAAGCAGTGATATGTTATGTTAAGTGCTGAATGAGGCAGATCAAAATACACAGAGTCAGAGATGAAAATTAAAAGAAGGAAAAAACCAGGATATCTAGCTTTGTTGCCTACCATCTGGAAGGATTGAAGAGCCTGTGCTGTGTCCCAGGGTCTGTGTATTGTATGACCTTAATAAAGAAATTGCATCTCAAAGTTCTCAAGGTCTTACATTCGTAAAATGAGAACAATAAGCAAGGTGCCCTGAGTTCTGTGAATAAAAAGGTGCTGAATAAAAATAGTTTTAGTACTGCTAATGATAGTAATAATAAATATGATAATAATGGATTTGTTCTCACATAATTTTAATTCAGACAGAATTATTTTTCAGTCCATTTTTCTATAAACAGTGCTAAGATACAGAAAGTTGTAAAGATACAAAATTGCAGTTTCTCTGAAGGTATTGCATAGGTGCAACCTATAAGGATTCTGGAGATCTTTGCTTCTTTCTGGTGTGCAACATAGCCCATAGCAGTAAAGTATTTTCAGATAAATGCTTTTCAGCAGAAGTGTTTAGAACATTCCCAGGAAATGATCAACAAATAAAACACACTGAGAAAGGAAGCTAATATTTACTTTCTGTTTTTGAAGGTGGCTTGTATTTTGCAAAACAAGATGGAAGGGGCTAGATCTCCTATAGCATTGGCATCTAAAGAACAGTGTGTCTTACACTGAGCTAACAGTGGTGGAATATAATAGATAAGAAGAGTTACATTTCTTATTTGTACCTTTACATTTCCATTATTGTTGTTCTAGCTGACTCTGAGACAGAATGGGCATAAGGATGCATGGCCATCTCTTGGCATCAGGTCTTCTCTCTCGACAAGTAATCTCTTTCCTGTCATTGTCTCCTTTTAAATTTCACTGGCTCAAATAAAATGAAGTGCATTCTCTTTGAAAACCTTAAGTGTGCTCTTATAAGTCTCTAGATTTGGAAAAAAAAGCATAGCTGCCTTTTGTTTAATGAACAATTCTTGGTTGCAATCCCTAATTTCAAAACCTGCCTTCTTTCAGCATTGTCAATGAGCTCAGAGGGGCCAGGCTTGGGCAGATAACTGTGAGGCTCAGTGGAACTGGAAACGTGCATGTAAATTATATTTCTGGTTAGTGCTTTTCTTTTTCCTCTTTGGTACAAATGTGATGAATACTCACCATCACTGAGCTGGTGATGGTGAAGCAAGCAAAATAACAAGGTTATACCACAGACAGAGATTTTTCAAGGTGAAGGAAGCCTTGGAGTTTCCTAAACACTTGAAGGAGGAATACTTTCCTCCTGAAACTTCAGGATGTAAATGAAGACTTACTGGGCTGTGTATCCCTTGACTCCTGCTAACCTTACCTAAGCATTTAAGAAGTGCTACAGAATTAAGTGTGACCAGAGAACCACAATGCTTCTCAGAAAGTAGCTTTTTTGAGATGTGACACTGTCCATTTTATGTCACCCTGGGAGCCCTGCTAAAGCAGGGAAGAGCAATTCCCTCCACCACAAATGCATAAAATGGGCTAAGGATGGATTGTAAATGTGTCTTCCACATCACTAAATTATTTTCCTCTTTCCTACCCATTGCATCTATATCAGAAACATTGCTGGAAATACATCTGGGAAACTAGCAGAATGTTTGTTTTACTTCTTTTCAAAGTGTTTTCATGGTTTTAGGTGAGTGTTTGACTTATGTTCATTGGCCCTTGCACAAGAGACTGAAAGCTATTTCCTTTTTCCTTAATTAGAGCATGTGGAATATCAGGTTTCTGAGCAGTGAATTTCCTTTCAGGAGATAGGTGAGCATATGTGGTAGAAGTGGTTGTTTTTCTAAACTTGAGAAGTTGGTCCTTCTGTATTTTACAGATACTTTCATAAGCCAAACTTGTACTTTTCGTACAGACAGAAGTGATTTTTTTTTCTTTCTTCTTTCCCACCTCCCCTTTTTTATTTTTGGAATTAAATAGAGAAGTGGGAAGTTAGAAATATCTGAGGGAATTTCTAAGAGGGTGGCCGTAGGAATGTGGTAGCAAGTGTGGTGAAGGCAACAGCCCAACCCTGCTCATGTGTGTAACTTGANGGAGGAAATAAAATGGAGAGATTGTGTGCTGTTTTTTAAGGTCATGTATTTTTATATCTGCAGGCTTGTCTGTGTGGGTGGGCAGGTATGAACCTCGGTCTGTCTTCTTGTGCAATGTCAGAGGGAAGTTGAGGTCGGTGTGGTGCCAGGGCCAGCCCACATCCTCCACCCACACAGGCCCACGAGCAGTTGCACACATCAATCAGGGAAAACCCTCAGGCCCTGGCACCGTTGGAGCAGGTGTGTGAGCTCACGGTGACATCAGATGGCTGTCACTTTACCATGGGGCAACCACCTGTGCCTGACCCACGTCCTGTGTGCAGCAGGTCTGCCTCCTGAAACTAATTCCAGTCTGTGGTGCACTCCAGCACTCAGACCACCACCTATAACCATCCTTTTCTCTCACAAGTGCTTTGGGGTAGAACAGATGGAAAGAACAATGAGGAGAATGATTTTACAAAACGTTGCAGATCTCCATATAAGACCGCCTGCAAAATGCCATGCTCTTTAAGGTGTCAACCAGTTATAAACACAGGAAGAGAGGGAAACCAAGGCTGTGTCCAGCCAAAAGCAGAGTTGGCTAGATCAGTCATGACCAAAACTTTGGAGAGTTTTTGAATCATAGACAGATCCTGTGCTGTGGGGAAAGGTTCTTGCAAAGCTACTGTTTTCATTTTAGTGCTACTTTTTTAAAAAGCACCAATATCACCCCTAGTTTTCTTTCCTGAAAAGTTGAACCCAGAATAAGTGCAGACTCACCCTACCCAGACCTCTTTATTTTGCAGCCTCAGTGTTTTGTAGTAGTATACTAACACTTACCTGTAAAAAAATTGACTGTATGTAGTGAAAATACTCTGCACTTTGTGTCCAGGTAAGTGTGGAAGGGCATCACTAGCCTAATATGCCCCTGGGAGTTTGGAAGAGTGTCTCTGGTTTGTATGAGCACATATGAGAGAAGAACTCAGTGTCAGCTTCTGATGATTTATATAGGATATAGGTGACTTACACAGGGTATCTGTATTAGCCCTTATTTTGCTAAGCAGATGTAGTGTATTGGATCAAATTATTTTGACATATGCCAGTGGGCAGAGGAGGAGATCCAAGGTCTCTGGAGATGCTGGGTGCCTCCCGTCCTGGGCATGCTCTTAAGACTATTGGCAGAATGATTTGTCCATTATTTTTGGGTGGGATCTCAAAAGCTTAATGTCTCCAGAAACAGTTTAGGGTGTGTTTCAACCTGCCTGTAGCAGTCTATCCTCTCAGAGCCTGGAAGACAGGATGCATATGTACCATTCTTCCAGTTGCAGTCTAAACCTTGCTTATGAACAAGTGTATGAAGGAAATAAATTTAAATTAAAGGGCTTATTAAATTATTTTATCTTTTCATGTAAGCAAGAGATAGCAGGATTTTAAGAAGGAGTGTTGTTAATCACTATAGCAATCCTTTCTAAGGAAAAGAAAAAGGCACTTTTTCATCCATTAAAATACTGTAGCCTTCCTGATTAGGTGTATTCCAGACATACAAAATTACAGGGTAAGGGCCTGCTTGGGAACAAATTCCCCTTATATTGCCATGCCAACACTGTTCATGCTGTTCAATTTCACCAAGAGATAATAATAGGCACAGATGCCTAGACCCATGAAAGGAGGTGGCTTCAGTTCTGCTGTGCAGAGTTGTTAGGGGCAGCACAGCAATTCTGACTTCTACAAGGTATTTCCAGCTTTGAAACACTGTTTTATTTAGTGACGAAATGTAATGACTTTTTTCACTTTTTATTTAGTGGTGAAATGTAATGACTTAGCAAGTGTATAATTAATTATTGCCACGAGTGTAGCTTACATAGCTGATGAGACCTTCTGCTGTGTTACATAAGGTTTGGTAGGTGTGCCATCTCTGAAAGGGAGTCTGAGGCTTTCTGGCTTAGATGTAAACTCATTACTTGTTGAGAAGAATCTCCCTGTAGGGAGAAGTCTCCTGTTCCCTACTCCTTTTTTTTTTTCTTTTCTACCAGTAACCTCTCTTGAAAACAAACCCCTAGTCCAGCTGCTTCAGTGTTGTGGTTTTTTGCTTTTCCTATAAAAGCTGCTCCCTGCTTGTTTCACTGTCAGGAGCCACATGGGCAGTGGCTCTCCTTTAAGGTACAGGAATTGCTTTCCATTCATAACATTGCATGGATGTTGTCTAACAGCCTGATGCACAGGAGAACAACCCTGTAATGATTACAAAACAGATGTACTTGGCTTTACTAGCTCTGAAGAAGTTTGCTACTCTACCATACAAATGAACTCACTCTCTTAATCAAGTTTTCACAGGGTAAGGGTAGAACAGGCTGGTACAGATGGTGGGAGAAATCAAGGGAGACAGGGAGAGAGGGAGAAGAAAAGAAAAAAAGAAGGAAAATATTTGTCAGGCTTGATAGTGTTAAATGAAAACATAAAGAAAGAAAGGAGGAAAGCAATGTTTGGAGACCAAAGAGTGACCTGACAAATGTGACCTCTGTTTTTCCCAAGGGCTTCTGACTTTGAAACCAAAGCTGCTTTTAATGTTCACCAGGTGCCATCAGGGTGTTTTGATTGCCTTTATGGAAGGGAATTAGCCTCATAGCTTCAGCATCTGCACTTCAGTGAACTTCAGGGACAGGGTGTATTCTTGTTCAGATCATAACCCTTAAGGTTCAAAGGCCATGAGCAGCTAAATAATTAATTCTGTTGCTTCCACAGGAGGCAATCAACACAGACCTATACTTCACAGTGGTTTATCGCAGGAATTTTTCCAATCCCTGCTCCAGCAGCTTCTGCCTGAGCATCTCTGAACAGCCAACTGGAGCAACTGGAAGACAAGGCAGACACAGTACAGAAAGCTGGCAGCAAGATTATTCCTCATGCTAAAATAATACTCTGAAGTTTGTGTTTTGTCAGCTGAGATTATAGTTCAATTTCTTAGAAGAAGCAAGATTCTATTTTACTGAAGATATATGGCTCTCTGTCCCCTGTTGTTATATAGGCAAATTGTTGGTACTTACCATCCTCTTTCTGCCTGCTTCCTCTCTGTAGGTAATTGTGTCTCTGATATTACCTAGATATCTCAGCCTTGCTTGTGACCCGAGAGTAGATTTTAGCTCTTCAGGCAATTGTCTTGTCATGCAGATAACGTATTTATAGGAATATTGCATATTGTCAATGAAAAGAAACAACTGACTGATCAGTGGGGTTCCTACTCCCCCTCCCCCTTTTTCCTCTGACAGAACCAAGAGCCAACCTTTTCTGGACAGCTCCCCTTCCCCTTGTGAAGCTCAGGAAATCCAAGCAGCTCATCTAATGCCCTGGTGCAGAGGCTGTGTTGCAGCAGGGAGGAAGGTATGATAGGCGACATATTCTCAACAGAAGAGTTTTTCTGGGAGGAGGACCTAGGGCTACCCAAGGGCCAACTCAGGATCTTTGAATTGTGGGTCACTGGAGTAGTGGGGTGAGTAAGATTGCCTTGAGAGGTCCTGTCCAGTGATGACTCTCCAATACCTTTGGTTTTCTCACCCTTACTACTGTAGCAAATACATGCTTTAGGAAGAGAATATTATAGTATCTCTAACACATCTGGTTGAACTGTAAGACCTCATGGGTCCAGATGTGCAACAGGATGACCACTGCTTCAGCTCATCAGTTGCCTTCTTAACCCAATATCTGTTCATTCTACCATCACCTCCTATACCAAATTATCTGGTTGACAGTCCATTAATTTCTAAGTATAGGACCAGAATAACTTCAACAAGAGATGGAGAAGGGGTTTAAAAGGGCCTGAAAAGTTTGCAAATTTGCAAACAAGTTACTGCAAATGGTCATCATATTTGAAAAGTCATGGCAGTCCAGTCAAGTTGGAAAAGGGGAAACATAAAAGGGAAAAAAAGGAAGATCTGAGGAACTGCAGGGCAGTCAGTCTCACCCAATGCGTGGCAAGAACATGGGAAAGATCCTCCTGGAAACTATGCTAAGTCATGTGCAAAATAAAGAGGCGACTGGGAGCAGCCAACATGGCTTGAGTAAGGGCAAATCGTGCCAGACAAATTTGGTGGTCTTTTGTGACATTTTGGTTACTGTTTCGGTGGATAAGGGAAGGGCAACTGATGTCATCTACCTGGACTTGTGCAGAGCATTTCAGCCTCTGAGGAGACCTGAGCAGCCTTCCAGTACCTAACAGGAGTCTACAAGAGAGCTGGAAAGGGACTTTGTACAAGGGCCTGTAGTGGTTGGACAGGAGTGAATGGCTTCAAACTGAAGGGGGGGTGGGTTTAGGTTAGATTGATATTCAGGAAGAATTTTTTTTTTTTTTATGAGAATGATAGAACAGTGGAACAAGTTGGCCAGAGTGGTGGTAGATGCTTTTTCTCTGTCAAAATTCATGTTGAATGGGTGTTTGAGCAACCTGGTCTAGTGGAAGGTGTCTTTTCCCATAGCAGGAGTGTTGGAACTGGATGATCTTTAGGGACCCTTATAACCACAATTGTTTTATGATTCTGTGATTTGGAATGTGGATGTGTACCAAAGATCCAAGAGTGCTAGCATTCACTGAACTGTATGTGATAATGTCGTTAGTAGTCGCATTTCATATTGTGGCACAAATTGTGTCTTCTGTAAAAGCACTAAATTTATGCTGCAGTAATGCTTCTTATTTAAAGTGAAAAATGACTGCAAAAAGCTGTATTTGAATCCAGGGGGAACATTTTATTAATTAGTAAATAATGATATGATGAAACTGAATCATAATGCCTTTTCCAATTTTTCTTTGAGGGATGCCTGCTACGAAAGTGTGTGCACAAATAAATTGTTTCCTTATGTCTCTAAAAACAGGTTGTAAATGTTTAATTTCATTTTAATGACAATGACAGTTTAGAAAGGAAATGCTATTCAAAGACAAGAAGTATAGCAGTAAGATTTTAATTTTATGAGTTTTAAATAAAATATTAGAAACATATTGTGGAGTTGCAATATTAACATGCATATATAGAGATAAATATTTTTGTCTTGTTAACATCAAACTATGTTTGGAAATTTCCTTTGGAAAATTTCTTTGGAAATTCTTTGGAAAATTTCCAATGCAGGTGAAAAATCTAGGATTCTGTTCTGTTGACTTTGTGTAAAAAAAAAGCATGCAGTTGGTGAGTGGGATTTAGCAGTGCTACAAGCATAGCTGTGTGCTTTGGGGCCGATTATAATCACAAGGGAGATTGAAGTGTACTGAAAACCAGAAAATCTCAACAAGCCTTTTAAATGAATTGTTGAAGACCTCTAAGAGGATTTCAGAATAAAGGTATCTGAATGCATTCACATGCATGGGGAAACCTGAGCACATATGTGCATTCCTGGGCCCTGGAGTAATTTCATGTAAAACTAGCATAAACTAAGCCTGTGTTACTGTAAACTACATGTCACCTTGGACAGTGCCTTCCAAATCCATTCAGAGATATTATTAGTGTCAGGACACTTCTGATGGAGTGCACAGACCTTCTTCATTGCACCTGGTGATCTTTAAGGATGCTTCAACATTGGGGACTGAATAATTGAGCCTGGAAGAGAGTGTTTCAAAGTAGATTTGGAAGAATAAGAGCAACTGCTCCATCTTGGAAATAATACTGACTTTTTTTTTTTTTTTTTTTTTGTATTTATGTTGTTTCTCACACAGTTAAAAATAATAACTTAGTGTTTATGAAGTCATCTCTAATTTGTGTTCAAGAGGAAGCTGCCTCAATATTTGTAGCTGAAAGGTTGTCGTGCTGCATTCCCAAATTTAACCTTCAGCTTCACTTCCCCGTAGCATAGTTCTGGTTGCGTTGTGAAATGAACAACTGATATAAGCTTTACTACTTTTATTTATTTCTGCACAAAGAATTTTGTTTCTGTGCTAGAAAGAAAACAATATTTTGAAGTGTTTCCACTAAGCTACAGCTAGAAAAAAAATAGAAGTCAGAAAAGAATTCTCATTATTTGCACTAAGAAAATATCAAATAATTCAAATACATGGCAAAAAAATTTCTGAAATTTTGACCCTGCTTCTAAAGGGTGTATACTGGTGATGAATCTCTATGTTTCTACGAATGAGCAGAGAAAAGCTTACACTCAGATGTCCTGAAGTTAGTGTTCTGGATGTATTTTGAGTAGTTGTTTTTTTTACATTTTACTCCTCTTGCAAATTAGCTCACAAGGTTATGAAGGCATAGGTAAACCAACGAGATCCTGAGTTTGAGAAGCTACATTGAGATGCGTACATTATTTTTTCATGTTGTAAAGTGGGTGGAATGGAATGGAAGGAAATGGAATGTATGAAATGTATGAAATGGAATGATAGAGTGGTTAGGGTTGGAAACGACCTTAAAGATCACCTAGTCCCAACCCACCTGCCATTGGCAGGGGCACCTTTCACTAAACCAGGTTGCTCAGGGCCCCATCCAACCTGGCCTGGAACAGTTCCATGGGCATCCATAGCTTCTCTGGGCAGCCTATACCATCCTCACAGAAAATAATTTCTTCCTAATACCTAATCAAACCTGCTCTCTTTCAGTTTGAAATCATTGTCCCTTGTCCTGTCACTATACGCCTGTATAAAAAATCCCTCTCCCTCCTTTTTATAAGCCCCATTAAGATATTGGAAGGCTGCAAAATGATCTCTTCTCCAGGCTGAACAACCCCAACCCTCAGCCTTTCCTCATAGGAGAGGTGTTCCAGCCCTCTGATCATTTGGCAGTTCACCAGTATGAACTACCAATGAGTGTTAGAGTTTACACCATTGATTATGTTGTGTCTTTGAGATATTGTGGATTTAACACATTATATTTATTGTGGATTACATTTAAAGAGATCTGTGGTGATTTTCTGTGCACATATCTAATATGAAAACTTTTTTGAAAAAAAACAAACTCTTTTTTTCTTATTGGTCAGATAGCCACAAATAAAAAACAAAATGAGAGAGGGTGTTGATAATTATTATTTGTTTGCTCTGTGTATCTAGTTTGTTCAAACAGCCAATTTACTGCTAGTGACAACCTGCTCACTGACCACTAATTCCATCTACAGTCTTAAGTGTGAAAAAGAAGATCCTGGAATAGATGTAATTCAGCTTCTGGAGGAGTTAATTTTAGTAGCTACTTCCTTTGAAAATTCCTTTAAGATTAGTTGGATGTTAAGACCCATAGAAATATGCATTTGATAACAAGAGAATAGAGGCATGGTACTGCAGTGCTTACAGCAAAGACAGCTGATGTGGGAGATGACAGAACTCTTTGGGGAGATATCTATGCCATAATTGCTGCATTCCAGGTGCAGCGGCTCAAGAAAATAAATCTCTGGATCATCCCTTAAAAAAAAAAAATTGTGGTGTTGAAGCACAGTGTGTTTTTTTTTAAACTCTACTATTGGCCTCAGAGTTCCTAAGGGAGGGAGAATGAAAAAAGGTTGGATTGTGAAGTAGTGACACACCTTTGGCTACAGCGTGCAGGTGGGTGTAAATGTAATAATGCTGTAGACATATGAAAAAGGGGCAGAGTAGATGGATATGTCTGCTGACAATCTTTCTTTTTAATTTGGAGCCACCTGAAGGCAATAAGTAGCTGGATAATAACTCGATCCCCATATGGCTTCCGGTCTTTCAGATTAATAGTGTGCAGCAGGGGGAGGGAAAAAGGAGTCTACTTTTAACTCTGGCTTCTGTTTGCCTCTTTTGTGAGCCTGAGAACATTTCCTGCCTGCTTGGTGATGGGAAATGTCACCAAAACAGGCATCAATGAGTGACATTTCTCCTGGCTGGCTTTTGACACTGAGTTTTTTGTACCACCTCAGAGATGTTGCAACATGCATGAAGGGGAAAGGAGGCCAGATCTTTACCATGCTTTGCAGTTAACTCCCTTCAGTATTTTACCTTGTGGGTTTCTGAGTATATATTGCATCCTATCTAAAATATATTTCCCAGTTATAACTCCTTAGAGCCACTATTGCAAGGGCAGGTAAATATTGTCCAATAAAATACGTGTACTTCTGTGAGAAGTGTATTTTTAAATAATGAGTTTTACTTTGGTCTAGAATTTATATATAGACTCTCTACTTACAGTTTACGCATTTTTGCTTTTGTAGCTTCCCATACTTTAGTTCCTGTCTATGTTCTCATATTTTGTCTCTAATTTATAGATATGAGGAAACAACCATTTTCCTTGAAAAGGGCTTCACTTTTGGGGATAATCTATGGCCATTTTAAGAAAACTCAGCAGTTCACAAGGGTGTTGCCAAGCATGGGATTATGTGAAATGGGACTTTAGGAAAAACAAACCAAAATCAACAGGCCTCAGAACCCTGCAATCTTGAGATAGATAGTACTAGGAAAAAATGTCCATCCTGCTTGTTTTTCTGGGAGAGTTTTGTGCCACATTAAAGTGCTTGCCCTGTCTCTGTCAAAATAGGTTTTGCCATGCACATTCACCTGCCAGGTAAAGGGTGTGGCAAGGGAAAGGGGATGACTGACTGAAGAAAGGAACAACAGTGAGAGAATTTGTACTTTGGCTGTGTTTAGTATTGATGCTACACTAAATCACTGTAAACACAGGCTAGCAGTGTAGATTAGGATGTTATATCAATATTGGCAATTTTACTAGAATCTGTTGCCCTATTGAATTGTTTAATTGCTTTAATTGGGAGAATGTGAAGATATGCAACCCTTTAGGAAGAATTTGTGAAGGAGATAGTCAAGTCACCTCTTTTTTTGACCTGTACTGAAAGATATCCTATTCGTTGGAGACAAGAATTCAGAGTTTCAGTTTTGAAGGGACACAGGCATGGACAAGTGAAAGCTGCACTTCTGTGAGAAATTGTACTGAGGTTTTTTGACTTGGAAAAATGTGAAATACTGAGACATAATTTGCTTTGCATTTCTCCCTGTTTTTGCTTGTATCTAGAATACAAAGTTTAGGTGGCTCTTTGTTGACTTTCTGTAATTTTTGTCTGCAGATTACTGTGTCCTCTAGATCAGCAGTGCATGGTAGATACTGTTGCAGAGTAAAACTCTGTCTTCTTCTCATGGGTATTAGAGAGAATGTGCAGCATGGGTGAACACGTTCCAGAAATCCCAGTGGAAGCAGCTGGGAACTCCATCCTCTAGACTCTGCTTTAGGACCTTAGCAATTATCTTCTTTTCTCTCAGTGGGGTTTTAGGCCCTGCAGGAATGCATTACCTGTCCCTACACAGGCAGTGTGCTCATAACATACAACAGCTCAGAACTTTCTATGATGCTGTGAGTCACATGTATGTTTAAATGCTTGTCTATCCATAATTATTTTTAAAAGACAAGGCTTGGTATTTTACTTTTGACATCTTTCTAGATGTTATTTAGAGAGTCAGTTTTGCTGTTATTACTTCATCTTTTGAGAATGGTGGGTAAGGATTACATTTGATGTGGCAAATTCTTGCTGCTCTACATATTTTCCTGTTAAATGTTGCTCACAGAACTGTATGATGGAGCTCAGACACAGTTTGTTTTACTAGATAGGGAAAGCAATGGAATTCTAGTCTGAGATAACGATACTGTGATGTTGTTGAATGTTTGAGAGCAATTTGGTACCTGTATTGAGCCAAGGCTCTGCTTTGACAGTGGACAGGAAGACTGTGTCTGAACTAAGAAGTTAAACTTGCCTGGGAGTATCCTCTGGCACGGAGGATGCGGACAGCCCATGATGAAATCATGCAGCTCTTACCCTTCAAAAGAAGGTGACCACATCCAATCTTAAGGGATTTATCTCTGGGCTGTATTTTTCCCCTGTGGTGCTGGGGAGTCTGCCAAACCTCTGCCAAGAACTTGTCTAATAACTGAACTGCAGAGACAATTAAAATCCACTGCCTGGGTTTGCTTCTTGGCACTGTTTAATTTGCTGATGAAGAAGAGGCCAAAAAGGAGTGTTTGACTACTTATCTCTGGTTATGTTTATTGAGGATCAGTACTCCAACTGATGCATCTCATGTGTTTGGAAACTCATTTTGTCTTATCACTGCTGAAGGCTTTGTTATGGTTTTGCATTAAAATGACACACATGCTACTTCTGCCTATCTCTTGGAGGGAAAAAAAATAGAAAAAGAGCCCTTATGTCGCTTGCTGTTATATATAAGGCTCTGGGATGATAGAACTGAAAGAACTTGTTTTTTTCAAGAGGGACTTTTTGCCCTTCCTGTAAGATTTCAGGGAATGATAGTGATTTCTTTTCACCATAAGATGTAGTAAGCTCTTCTGTGTGCTTTGTGGGCCTGGTGTGTGTGTCTCCATACACGCATTGCCCATGTGTGGAGGAGGTCTGCAGTATCTCTGGATGATTTTCAGTGGTGAGCATTAAGTGACAGTGACAGGTCACGTGTGTGCTGGGGCCTGGGCCCAGCAGGAGGTGGTGCATGTGCACCTTCAGCATTAACACAATCGACATCCGCTCAGGAGAAGGGTGGCTGGGCCTTTCCTTAGGAAACATATGCCAAAACTATTATCAGAGCCTACGTCATGGCCTGCAGCAAACTGGACAGGATGTTAATGAGGAGGGAATTGTGGAAGGAATCTGAATGCATCCCATATTATCGAAACAGAATGCTGAATAAACAGATTATTTCCATTATGGTGCTCTGTCAGCAATCTCAGTATTTTGGTCTTTATCAGATTTATGCTGATAAAGGTTTATTTTTCATTACTTAGTTGATACAGGTTTGGGAGTGTTTTAAATTCAATAAATAAATAAATAAATAAACGCAAACATCTGCGAGGCTATAAAAGATTGTGGAGCCAGGACAGCTCATTATTTCTCCTTGACAAAGAATTCTCTGGTGCATCCTGTGATGCCTGTGACAGTGTGTAATGAGGCACTCTGCTATGTCAAACCCAGAGTTGTAATTCTGTCTTATCTGCTGCAATAATGAGACTTTTTGCACTACTGAACTCAGCAGAAGTTATAGGTGTAAAGAAGATGGTGTGTGTTTTGCAAATATTTACAACAGGTGGAGGCCAAGGAATTCATACTGATTTTTTTTTTTTCATTTAAGGACCTTGCTTCAGAGCCTAGTTTGGAATGTAAGTTGTGTTGATGATTCAAACAGTGCCTGGCACTAATTTAATTTCATATTTGGCAATTTTCTGTGGTAGTCCTTGTTCAATATTTCACTGCTTACTTTGCTTGTATTTGCTCTTCCTTTATCTTCTACTTCCTGTCTCTCTCCCCCTCCCTGAAGGTTTGCCTGAGTAGCAAGAGTGAGATAGCTAAAATAAATACCATTGATGATAACAGCTGTCCATTTAAAACAATTTTTTAGATGTGTTTTAGAAGGCAAAATACCAAAGCAATATCAAAACACATATTTCTTCTTCCAAGATGCCAGCTGTTAAGCATCTGCATTCTTACGGATTGATCATAAGTTCAGAATTACTATTAGTTTGATGTCCCTTGAAATGTTAGGCTGTTTATTCATAAAATTAATTAAAGATGGCCAATGTCATAGCAAGTCCATTTTATCATTAATTTTCAGCTGTCTTGTCTTCCCTGGACAATGGATATATTTTTCCCTACACCTTGTCTAAGGTGCAGTAACTAACATGAGGTAGGCTGTAGTTGTAGTGAGTTAGCAGGGTGATGTGGCTTCTGGCCTCTTGGCAAAGTATTCACATACTCTCTTTTCTTTGTGAGGGTTTTACCAAATGTCAGCTCATGTGTGCTAAGAATAGGTCTTGCTGCTCTCTGCCTCAGCAGAAGCGACCTCAGCCCTGACCTGGAGCTTCCCTGTCTCGGGTAGGGATTATTCATGTGCCAGAGCCATTCCAGCCACAGCTCCTTAGCCCCCTGAGGTGGAAATCTGTGGGATTAACCCACACTCTGAGGGTCCAGCCTGCAGAGCAGTGGCTTAAAAATTAGCAAGACAGCTCTTTGGATGTGTTTTGTAAAAGAAAATAATAAATGTAAAATAATAAACTGTTACATAAACAAAAGATAAAGCCAAGCATGGGTGCTAGAGGCTTCTCTAGCACCCTGCAAAGACACCCCTAAAAGACTCCTGAACTTCTTTGTGTCTTTCCTTAAGTACCGAATATTTCAGGTGGGCTTTACTGGCAGACTGCCAATAGAAACAGGTACAGGCTTTGATGGACAGTCCTAAAACCCAATCAGGTCTCCTGGGCTGGCAGTGAGCCAATTTCTGAGCGAAGAGCAGAGCATTTTGTGGGTCTTTTACCTTATAAGAAATACAAGCAGCAAGCCCCAAACCTTTCCCTATATGGAAACACTTGCTCAGTGTAAAAAATGCACTCCAATAGAAATCTGTGCCCTGGTCTGCTGGAAATGAGGGCTTTGGTGATGCACACCTATCCAGCAGCTGTCGACTGGCAGTCACTGTCACTCATTGTCAACCTGAGCTTGTTTTGAGGAGCCAGCTGCTGCTAAAGTGCTACTGAAAACATTTATTTTTTGTTCTGAAATTTTCCTTTTCAGGGAAGTTAGTATCAGGTACTTAAGAAAGGGTGAAGCTGGATCTATCTATTTGTTTTTGTGCCACACCATCATTCCAGGTGACCTAGTTTAGGATTATGACGAGATCCGAAGAACAGAGTATTGAAAATGTTGTTTGTGAGAGCCTGTGTGCCAGAATAGTATGGGGTAAAATCATCTAAATGAGATGCTAGATCGTCTATAGAATCATCTCATCTGTAAATACATCTCTCAGTAAATACAGTGGATTTATTTCTGTTAAGAGGAACACAATGAACCTCTCAAAGGAATACAGTCTTCTAAGGCTGGGAGAAAAAAAAAAAAAGAAAAAAAAAAGTAGATGCTTTAGTTCTTTTAAGGGTTAAGCAGAAGCAATTTTCTGCAGTACCCCACAGTTGCAGCTGTCATGGCAGTTGTTATTGTCAGCCTGCTCTAGATTCAGATCTAATGATGGAATATTGGACAAACTTCTGTATAAATTTCTTCAGAAATAAAATAACATTTTCAGTTTGTTTGAAAAGAAAAATAGTGGAGATGTTGTTTTATTATTGTAAATCAAGATCCAGAATCAGAGAGTCCAAAATACTCCTTTAGCTTCCATCTGAAAATCAAGGCCTGTCAGGTGGTATCACTTCCACTTCCTTTCCAGCTTCATTTGACCCAAGAGGAAAGTCATTGAAATGCTTACTAACCTTTACTGAGCAAGAGGAGTAACTTAATAAACATGATTTTTCCCTGGGGAGTTTTACTGCGTGATCTAGGTTTAGGTTTCCCTCTTGACATTTTTCTACTCATGTTCTGATTCTTCCAAAGTACACAGAAAAGAGACTACTTGCATTGATGTTCCCCTGGAAGAAACACAATACTTGTTGATCAGGGCCTTAGCCAAACAATTACACTATGCATAAGCCAGTAAGAAGGGCAGACTTTTACTGTTCTCAGTTTGCAAGGGGAATGTCATAAACCATATGAGTTTTCATTATCTTATTCTTTATAGGGAAAAGGCGAAGTATGGGCAATGGTGAGGAAACAGAATGTTTTTTGCTTTTCCTTAATGCATCCTGCTAGTAAATTTGTACTGACTGCTGGTCGCGTTAAAAAAATGAATGAATAAAAGATGTATAAGGATTATTTACAGAAGGGAAGTTGCCTTGCTTTTTGTTTCCCCATCCTGATTCTGGTTGATGACATCCTCTAGTTAATTAGTTAATTTCCGTAAGTAAAACTCATAATAATCTCTTACTGATTTTCAAACTATTAAAAAAAAAAAATCTGTTTCCCACTTTTTTATCCTTGCTTAGAGTAGAATCTACATCTCTCAAATGGAATACATGCATGACTCTATTGATTTTTCTTCTCTTTTCTTCCATTAACCACAATAAATTCCATATTGAAATAATGAATGTGTCTTCCCACTAGGAGAATGGCACTGCTTTCCTTTTCACTTCCAGACCTGAGGAATTATTTGTGCTTGTTTGTTTGCTGTGTTAGCATTTCTTTGCAACTCATGTATCACTAAAAAACCTCCCTTGACAGAAATCCTCCACTTTTTAATTGTCCCACTCCTGCCTGAGTCACTGTTAGTGAATGTCTCAGTCCAGGGGTATACCCCAGAAACAGAGCTGATAGCCTATTTAATGGACTTGCAGGCTGAAGTAAATAACACAACTCCATCAGTAGGAGGTGAAAATTCAGACACAATTTTATAGATGGATTGGTCTGGCTACTGCTAACATTTTTCTTGTTTTTAAAGCCTGTGTTTTGACACACATAATGATATATGTACATATAGAAATGCATGGATATGTGTGCTTAATAAAACAATTTTTTTTGGCTGGTTGGATACCTAAGTCTCCACAGAAAACAATGGTAATGAACATGAAGCCATCACTTGTCAAATCATTTTAGTTCAGTTTTACGTTATATCCCGTTATACCACTGCTTTGCCCTCTGATGTGTACACTACATTATGTTGCACATTCCTTCTTAACAATCATGCAAACAGTACCCATCCTTGTACCACTATTGGACAGGAAATTTACAGAGCATAGGTCATTTTTATCCAAATAACCTCATTTTTGTGATTTTAGTAAAGAAAAGTGAAATGTGGTTAATATGGGATGTTTTGGTATTTTAAAATTATTTTTGGCTTTCAAAGAGCATAGTTCAGGTTTTTTTGGGCCAAAGGACTTACTTCATTCTTAATGCTTCATACTTCATTTTTTAAAGTGTTATCAAGTTTGGAAAGAGGTTTTTCTTTTGGTTTTTTTGACTTAATATGCTCTAACTCTTCATATACAGTTTTTTTTTCTCCTATTGTTCTTTCTTAGTAGGGTTACTTTACAAATAGCTGGGAGCATTGTAGCTTAAGTTAACACGACATGGGGTGATGCCTTATTGCTTTAACTTTGATATAAGCAAAATTGGAGATTCCAGCTGATGATTTGTATAAATGGCACTTAACTTTCTCTTCCATAGCTTTTTCTAGTCAATCCCTTGGAGGTGGACACAGAATAAAATCTCAGCTATCAACTTCTGACTAATGTGTTTTGGAATTCTGGTTTGCATCCCCTGGTGTTCATCTTCTCCCCTTAATTAAGATTCATTTCCTGTCATGCTACATTTTGATCAGCTTAAGGTGCATCAAAGCATAGATATACAATAATAAAAGACTTTTAACATATGTTTTAGCTAAGGCATGTTAACAGCTCACTTTTAAATCTCTGTCTAGATAAAGCCTATGGCACCATTCCACATTGACTTGTGTATAAATGAGGGAAGACCTTTAACTCCATCCTTGGATGCTCGGCCAGGCATCTGTCATATTTTATGATTCATAGTCTAATGAATAATTTTGTGCCCTGTGTGTTAACCAGAAGAACTGAGTCTTTTCTTTTAGAGCTGTATGAGTAAGTGGAAAGATACAAAACTGAGACTTTTGCAGGTGAATTACTGCTGGTAATAAACTAAGGTTTAAATCAAAATATGAATTTGCTTGGTTGCCAAAGATAGAAATTCTTTTCTGGTAAATTGTTCTGTGCTTATTGTGTCTCAGTTCCTGTACTGTTCACAATGCACATTCTGTTTTCATTAATTATACATACCCAATGTGCACATAATTTTTACTGTGGAACAGCATACAAACTACACTCAGATTTTGTATTTCCAAAACTGACATGGCGATGGTGTATTCTTCAGTATTTGTGGCAATTTTATCAGGACAAAAAAATCCTACTGCAACCTCGAATTCATTTCTTGCAAAGGGTATTTCTGGCTCTCTCCCTGTTCATTTGGATGATGTTTAAGGGCCTCTGTAGTTATCTGAAGTTACAAAACACACTAGAAGAGAAAATGAAGCAGGAGATGACACTGGCTCTAACCAAGGGCTGATTAGACTTCTGAGAGATAGGTCTTGGCAGTAAAGTACCTTGAGCCTTGAGGAAAATTTCATAACTGTTGATGATTTATAATATTCGATGCACCGAAAAGAAGGAATTCTGCCTTATATAGTGTAATTCATGCAAATAACCCTTTACAAATCAAAATATAACGTATGCTAAGGTCTGAGAATTGGGATATTTTGATCAAAACCAATGCAAATGCATTATTATTGAATAGCAGTAATAATGAACAGAATAAGGACAAGAACAGCTAAAGAAAAATTATGTCTTTTTTTTTTCTCCAAAGTGCAATATTTGAATACACCTGCTACTGACAGAGCATTATTGACATAACTTTTATTAATAGTGATAATCACTTCTCTGGTCTTAAAAGACCATGCTTTTAAAAGCCATCTCCCCTTCCAGATTCCTGAAGTAGGAAGGGATTCATAGATGGGACACGACATTAGAAATATTTTTATTTATGGGGCTGAAGAAAGTCTCTCAAATAACCTGTTCCACTGGGTAAGAGGTTTTGGTCAATGAAATTGCTTTTGGCTTTTCCATCATACTGTGATGTTAGTTAACATTATGAGAGAAAAGAGATGAGATGCAATGGTAACAAGCAGCAAGTTAAAGCCTTACTTAGTCTGCTATAATTGGAGAATATTATAGAAATTGTGAAAGGGAATGATATACGGATTTTCCACTGAACAATGTACTTAAAGTCTTTGAGGAGCAAACCCAGAGGATATATGAGTCAATGACAGACAGTATAGTTGCCCACATGTCCAAGATATTGTCTTGTCCCTTGAGGAGACCTAGTTATTTGACCTGAGCCCAAGTACCTCATAACAATATATTTTAAGTGACTCACCAGTGCTCTGAGAAAACACAGGATATGTGTGTCACAGCAAGAGAAAATAAGGCAGTAAACTTATATAACATTCTTAAGCCTTCAGATAAGTTTTGAATCAAATACTCCATTCTGTCACATTCTGTTCTCTATTACCAGGCTTAGCTTATTTCTTCTTTTATTTATTGACAGGATTAAGGAATAAATTTTTACTTGTTTTTACACACATTTTGAAATAATTGTGGTTATTACAAATCTTTAAGTAAAATGCTGAGAAAACATTTTGTGTGTGCTTAAGAAAAGACACAAAATTTGGTTTATGACTCTGTCATGCAGCTGAACACACCTTGATATTATTTAGTCTTTTGTTACCCTAGAACCTTTGAACAGTGCAACCCATGGAAATCCAGCAATGCTGGAATTAAGGCTGGACCAACATATCTTACTGTGAGAAGAAAGAAAAAGGTAAATCAGCATTCTGATATAGTTGAAGGTGAGTGGAGGTGTTTGGAGGACCCCTTGCCTTCCTCAGCTTTCTAGCTTTCCAGCCTATGATGTGTGCCACAACTTACAGCTTGGGCTGTTCGTGAGCAGGACTTACCTAACATCAACAAAAAGGGCAAGGAGGAGGACCTGGGAACTACTGACCAGCCAGCCTTACCTAAACTCCTGGAAAGGTGATGAAGTGCCTCACTCTGGAGGACAAGAAGGTGATCAGGAATGGTCAGCATGGGTACACCAAATGTGAATGATACTTGACCAACCTGATTGCCTCCTACAATGAAAGAGCTTCCTAGATGGATGAGAGGAGAACAGTGGATATTGTTTACCTTGCCTTCAGCAAGGCTTTTCACACTGTCTCCCACAACATGCTCATAGGCAAACTTTGCAAGTGCAGACTGGTTGAGTGGGTGGTGGGTTGGATTAAGAACTGGCTGAGCAGCAGATTCCAGAGGATCATGATCAGTGACAGTGTCTAGTTAGAGGTTTGTGTAGTGTCCCCCAGGGTTCTCTACTGGGATCAGTATTGTTTAACCTATCCATCAGCGTCTTGGATGAAGGGGCAGATGCCTTCTCAACAAGTTCACTGATGACCCAAAGTTGTGAGGAGTGTCTGACACCCCAGAGAGCTGTGCAGCCCTTCAGAGGGGCCTTGACAGGCTGGAGGGATGGGCAGAGAAAAACTTTCAGAAATTCAGCAAGGGAAAATGCCATGTCCTGCCCCTGGGGAAGAATAACCTCAAGCACCAGCACAGGCTGTGGGCTGACCTGCTGGAAAGGAGAAGGACCTGGGTGGACATGAGCCAGCAGTGCCCTGGTGGCCAAGCAGGCCAGTGGGATCCTGGGGTGCATTAGGAAGAGCAGTGCCTGCAGGTCAAGGAGGTGACCCTGCCCCTCTGCCCAGCCCTGGTGAGGCACATCTGGAGTGCTGTGTCCAGTCCTGGGCTCCTCAGGACAAGAGAGACATGGAGCACCTGGAGCAGGTCCAGAGGAGGAGAGCAAAGATGATCAAGGGACCAGAGCACATCTCTTGTGAGGAAAGGCTGAGGGAGCTGGGCCTGTTCAGCCTCAAGGAGAGGTGACAGAGGGGATTTTATCAGTCCCTATCTGAAGAGAGTGTGTCAAGAAGATGGATCCAGGCTCTTTTCAATGTCAAGCAACAGGACAAGAAGAAATGGCCAGAGACTGATGCACAGGAAGTTCCACCTAAATATGAGGAAGAACTTCCTTACTGTGCAGGTCACCAAACACTGGAACAGATTGCCCAGAGAGGCTGTGGGATCTCCCTCATGCAAGATATTCAAGAACATCTGGACAGAATGCTGTCCCATGTGCTCTAGAGTCAGGAGGTGGGACCAGGTGACCAGCTGTGGTACCTTCCAATCTGACCCATCCTGTGATTCTTTGAAATACAAAAATTATAAATATACTGACAATAGAGTGGGAAAATAATCTTAACTTTAATCTTAAACTGAGCACAGGACAATTACTGGGCATCTAGAAACTGTGCATTAAATACCTAACCAATGTATTTCTCCTGAACTTTCAGTTAAAACTAAACTGCCTCACTCTCAATTATTTTTACACTGCAGATTAATGAGCTGAAATGGGGAGAAACAGTTGTAGAGCAACTGAAAACGTCGCTGTGATGTAATGCAAAGAAAATCTCACTTCTTGATAATGGGCACACCACATCTGTAGAGTTTTGTTTTATATCTTGGGAAACATTTTTGTGTCTGTAAGTTCCTTAGTTTTGTGTTTCTTACGCTAATATGACTTTGTGAGCTGGTGAAAGATATTACTGCCTGATTAGGCATGCAGTTAATCTGTCACAACAGCACAGTATCTGTAATCTTTTGAAATTCTAATGCTGGTAATCTAGAACCCTATTAACGATGCTATGCATTATTATTTATTTATGACATAAACTTTATTTTATAGAAGGAAAGTTTCATGTTTTGTTTTGGTTTATTTCTTTCCTCTCCACTTTGGATTGGATGTTGATGTCTTTAGGAGTTAAGACCCTGTGATCCTGAGGGAAGACCTCAGGATTAGAGTTCTAGCACAGATTTCTCTGTTGTATCATGCCTCTGAAAGTCCCCAGCATGGGGTTTGCAGAATTTAGTCTCCTTTCCACTCTTTGCCCTACTTATTACAATAAACCTCCCTGATATCTTCATTAGAGCCTTCCAGTGAATTTCCTTGGTGCTCTGGAAGATTACTTTAAATAGCAGTGGCATGTGCACATTACTGGTAGTCCACTAGGCCAAATAACACAGTTTAAAATTTAGGGCATTGTGTTCTTTCTTGCATGGTATTTTCCTGTAGGCTTTTTTCAAGCCTCAACTAAAGTGTTTTCTATTTCTAAAAACAATATACAACTGTTCATATTAGCAAACTTAAAAAAAAACATGCGAGATGAGTGCTTGCAAGATTCATTTCTTGGTCACACTAATTAGTTTTTTACAGACGCTCTGTTTTGCAATCTTATTGGACATCTAGCAGGCCAGAGATTAAATGTTCAAAAGAAAATGCATTATGTTGGATGACAGATATCAAAATCAAAGCTGATGGAATTGAGTTGCTTTAGGAATGGGAATTCAGGTCCTTTTGACAGTTTCACCTTTGATGTTTCAAGGTGGCTGAACACTTGTGTACAGTTTAGTGTCCCTGAGACTTGGTTTTAGGTACAGCTATTTAACCTTTGGCAATCACAGAGAACGTTATAGTTCTTGGCTTCATGAAGGATGATGATCTGCTGGGGAATGACTGTTTTATCAGTGAAAATGCAAAAGTGGCTGTAGCTCTGCTCGTCTGTCCAGCCTCCTTTAAAGCTTCAGTCCTGTGGGTGATACATTATCAGGCCCATTCCAGTTTCCTGTTTATATAGGGTCTGGCTTTGATGCGAGTACAAGAGATTAAGAAGCAGAAGCAGAGTTCCTGTTTTAGTACTTTCTCATCAAGATGTATATTAGTCCAGTGACACTGTGCTGACAATTATTAAAAACATCAGACTGGCGAGCACATACTTTTACATCAGCACCAAAGATTTAAAGGCATACAACCTCAGCAACAGCCCTACTAGTTCGTTTTTCATCAAAGCTACAGATTAGGGTGAAATTTTTGTATTTTATTTAACATGTGTTTTAAACTAAGGAAAAAACATTCTGAAAAAGCTGATTTGTCTATATAAGAGAATTTAAAAATTAATTCCTGCATTAAATTAAGTCCACAGTTTTTGTCTGAAGTCCATTAATCAGCCAAAAGGATCTGGAAACTAGTTTGTCTTTTCTGGCAATTTCTTAGTTGTATTTTGCCTTACAAAGTCATATGATTTCCTTGCACTTTCAATGCCTTTAGCAAAGTTTCTTGCCATTACCTCTTACTGTGCTTTTTTCTGGATACATTATAGTTCTCTTCACTATAGAACTCCTCCTCCGTGGGATTGGGGTAACCTGTTGCCCTGGCTCTTGCCACTCTTGCTAGTTATTTTTTTGGTAGCCCAAAATTTTGGTTTCAGTGTAGAATCTGGTTATTCCCTGGAAAATGTTCTGTCAGTGTGTTGCCTGGTACATCAATACACCTCCATCAGAGTGATCTGCAAACCATTTATGCTTCTTATTCAAAGACAGACAATAGAAAAACGCTTATGGTGAAAAAATAACAATAATCATCATTATCATCATTATTTGTGTTTGTAAATAAGCCTAGTTTAAGTCGTAAGTGCTAAGGCTTTTGTCACAAAGATCTGTAGTTATTCAAAGTAAGCCTGTGAAAATTCTGCAAGAAAGTAAGCTCCTAAGAAAGTCCCAGCTTCTTGGAAACTCATGCAAGAAGACTAGGACACTTTTTCCTTTGGTCTCTGGACTCTCTTGGGAAAATCTTTGTGATGACCCTGCTGGACATTAACTTTTCCTGAGTTACGTTTCCAAGTTGAGTATAAATACCAAAGTGTGTATCGCAATGCAACTTCTCTGTAGCATCTACCCCAGGTAACCCTGGAAAACTAACTCGGTTCTTTCCCCCAGCAACAGTGGCTGTAAGACTCGTGTGCTTAGGGCACTCTTTTCAAGCTACACCTTGTGTTAGCAAGCTTGCTAGTCTTCTAGTTTAATTGGTATGTGAGCTCAACACACCAGTCTCTCTTTAGGAGTTGGTGATGTTTACAAACTCCTGTTATTTTCTATTTGCCTTGTTTGGGAATTTCATCAAGAAATGTTACATATGTCTACACATATGAATTCCATAACACACAATATAATCTAGTAACAGTACCTATGAGAACTACAGCATGTTACCATGGAGAAAGCTCATACTTTCAGCTCTTGCAATAATAATTTTTCTGTCTATTTAGTTTAGAACTAGCTATATTTAATTTATGCTCTGGTATTTATGCTGTTAATGATTATGTGCTCCTTTCTGCTACTTATGCCTGTGTTACTTACATTTACTTAGTGAACCAGAATGTTTAGTAAATAGAAGGAGCATAGTCTGGTATAAAAGTATTCCCATGAGAAAAGGTTTAGTTGTCAAATGTTAAAACTAAATAAGAAGTAATTCTTTTTAAGAATTAAACCAGGGCTTGCACTTGCTGAGGTACATACATGCACATGGGAACTGCTAAACCCAGAGGTGGCCTGGGTTATTCTTATATTAGTTTTGAAGTTATCAGTTCTTGAAAAAAAAATCAAAAAAACCCCACAACCCCCCCCCCAAACAAAACAAAACAAAACAAACAACCTAAAATGAAGAGAATTTATTAAGCTGAGTTTGCTATCTTTACTGAGGCACTATGTCACTTCTTTTGTGGAACCTTCATTCTCCCCACCCATCCCTAGTAAAATCAGTGGAATTTAGCTTTTTTTATAAAGGGCTCACAACTGATTTTTGTTTAAAAATCACACTTACTGCATCTGCTTGTGGAACAATAGATCTTGAGTAGGGTTTTTTAAGTATGTGATATGAAAGCAGATCTTATAATAGTAAATTCAGGTGATATATCTATTTTATAATCTCCCTACCAATGAAAAAGGTGTACGGAATCTTTGTGAACACATCATATTGTGGTGTTTATGTGTTATCAATCAATAGAACTGAGAAAACAGTATATTGGTAAGTATAATTCCTAAATTTATTATTTAGGAATCCTGAAATATCAGGATTTTGGTTTTACTTTGCATGTCAAATTTCTGAGCTGACATGTCAGGGACTTGCAAGGTGACTAAAGAACCAAATTCTTCTCCAGACAAACCCTGATACCTTCCGTGTGTTACACAAGTATATTCATGGGGATAAATGCCTTAGAGGGACTTTAAACTGTATAAGGGAGCCTAATAGGATTTAAAAGCTGTAAAGTTGGTTAGCAGAGTTTATAGCCTACTTGGATGGCTATGGTCTGTATTTTTTTTTTTTCAGGCCAAGGTCAATGGTATAAATGGTGCTGTAAAAACTGCCTGTGAAAAACTGAAAAGCATACCACTGACTGAGACAAGGCACTTTCAACAAATATTTGTGTTTGCAAAGTAAACTTTCAGAGCTGGGGCAGAAAAGTGGAAGACAACTTTTGCCAGATCTAGACTGTAGATGTTGAGTTTGAGTTGAAATTTTATGTTTTAAAAATTTCTTTCTCATTATGGCACTCTTGAGAATTTTTCTTTCACTTGTCTAGGAACTATAGTTGGTGATGAAAAGAGAGTATTTGCTTTCTTGAATTGTTTGAGCTAATGTCTCTGGGTGCAAAATGAGACTTTTTCTGAAGTGGATTGTATAAAAATTTCTACTTGGTGCCACTTACTGCCATAGTCATGAGGCCACTTAGCACACAACTTGTGACCAACTGCTTCCAAAAGGAATGGAAATGTCACAAGCCAATTATTGCAACACATAAATGACATAGTGCAACAAGACCATACCTGCATTCCAAGAGTGTAACAAGGTGGGGGCTTCCCTTTTGAAACCCTGTAGTTACCATGCTTAATTGCTTATTGTCTGTCTTCCACAAGAAGAGCCATGGGGCTTGGCTGGTCCTTGTGTGAAGCCTGTGGGCAGCCACTGGCAGCAGGCATTGACAGCGCATTGCAGCCAGTGTTAAGAAATTCTAGTACCAGCACTTGGGACTGGGTAAACCGAGCCTTCAGCTGTGTACCTGAACCCTGCAGCCATCTAACTCTGCTTCATAGGTCCTCTTCACCCTCTTGACACAAGTGCATGTTGAATTTCAGTCAGACAAGAAGCACAGACCTGCAAAGCTGGGCCTGTGCCAGGGCTTGTTTGGCATGCTCAGGGTCAGGCTGCTGCTGGAGTGCCCTCAGTCAGCAGGGAGTGGCTGGAATGGTGAGTGAACACAGTTAGCATACACCTAATGTTCATACTGGGTTTGATTCATTCCAATATTTATTTTCACCAGGGCAGGGTTTTATTCCGCTTTAAACCCAAACCAGTCTCCATGAGGGTCTCCAATATTGCTTCTCTCCCTAATATCTGTGAGAGGCTTCTTAAAAAGAAGGTGGTGGTTCCCAGGCTATCATAGTCCTTACAAGATGTGGTTAATACAGTGGCTTTTCCCTAAACAGAGATGAACTTCTACTCCTATCTCATGACCACTTATCACAATTGCTTTTCCCCCTCTTTTCATGCAGAATGTAAATATCATGGAAATGTGCATGTAATAAAACTTACAGAGCTTTTAAATGATCATGTGGTGCTATATACACAGAAATGGAGTAGTCAGCAGATAAGAAACATAACTATGCCATCACTACTGGAAAGCTCTTGTTTCAATGGATTTAGCAGCATGTAACATAAGTTCTTCCTGCACTAATCAGGCATTTTATCTTGAACAAAAAATAACAACAACAACAACAAAAAAATAAAATGAGAATTTAGAAAGCCCAACCAAAATAGCATACCACCTCTGTTTTTAACAGGGAGATAGAAAATAACTTTTCTCCTTGGCTGTTCTAGTTACTCAAGAAGAGTTTCAAGAAATTACAATTTTATTGCTTGAGGCAGGAGATAGAAACCAGCAAATGGAGCAGTCCCAACAAACTGCCCACAGATGAAGGGAAAAAAAAAAGTTTAAAATAGCATTTTAAAAAAGAAAAACAAATCCCAAATCTTATTAATCCCTTGCAACATACCTCTAGGCAGAGCTAAGGCCCTTTTTCCCCCACATAAATCTTTTTCCAAGTAGGGAGGGGCAGAGTGGCCAGCACAGTTTGGCAAACTATTCCATTGCTTTGGAGCACATTTAGCTCTCAGTTTCATAAGCAGTGTGAACATCTTCAGTTTTCAGCTTCAGGCTTTTGTACATGTAATTGGTATTTTATAAATAAATATGACAAATGGGATATATTTTATTAGCAATGAATTGCTGAAGTTTGTTTTTGTGCAAAGGTATAGGTTTAGAGATATAGTTTTGCTTACTATTAAATATTCAAAGCCTGAGTTACATGGGATAGTTTGTATTTAAACCATGGGATATTTTTCCTCTCTGCTGGCTTTTACTGTAGGCCAGAGAAAGAACTTGGCAGTGTTTGTTTATCATTTCTGGCATATATCTAAACTTCCTAGTGCACATGTTTTCCAGATGCTAAAATGAAGACACCTAGCGTTTGAGGTTTTTATTTTTATCCAGCAATGATGTTGTTGGAACGAGTGATGTTCAATCAACAAGCTACATTTTCTTTTTTTCCAAGGTAGCTATGAGGGTATTATATAGTGAAGAGAACTGCAAATGTGTGAACTGCAGTTCATATGAGAAACAATTGTCACAGCTCCTAATGCCAAGTGCAACAGACTAGAATAAGCAGAGCTGGAACAAAATAGAAATTAGGAAGAAGAAAAAGGAGTGGACTCTGCCTTTGAATCAGTAAACAGTGACCCTTGTAAGTATGAAATAACCCATAAAAGAGCTCATGTTGCAACAGCTATTTGGACAACCACATGGAATTAATATATTTGTATATCTCAAGAGGCTGTTAATTTTTAAGATGTATGTTTTGCTCTGCTTTGTGGCATATATGCTGTCCTCAGCTTAAGTGTTATTGTGCTGGATAACATTTGTCATGCTTGTTGGAAAAGTTTAATTGAGCAAGTTTTAGCTATGGATAAATCTCAAATGTATTCTGTGATTAAGTTTTGGGTTTGTATTAGATACTAGCATTTTAAGCTCTAGACATAAAACTATGTAACGCTCTCTAATGGCTCTTAAAGGAAACCACAGGCTGTTTCTCAAGTTGATTATACAGGGAGTCGCTCCAAGGGCCCTGGTGCTGCAGCCCCTGGAGTCAATAGCTGAGCTCCCATAGATGTTTGTGGCGCAGGCACGGCGCGCTGTGCCTTGCACAGGAGCCAGCTGAAGTCAGCCCTCGTGCTCCGGCAGACAGTTCAAAGGGAGCAAAGCTGTCATCATCGCTGGCAAGCCCGAGGGGTGACGCGAGGACAGGGCGAGGCTGCCAGAGCAGCTCCCGGCGCTGAACTCTCCCAGGTCACTCCTCCAGAACTCGCTCCAGCGAGGCACAGGCAGCGCTGGGATGAACACCCAGCCTCCCGGGGCTCCAGCTAGTGGGCTCAGAACACCACTGGCCTCCAGGGATTGTGTGCTGGGAGATGTGGGTTGTGTTTCCAAAGGCCAGCCTTTCTTAGGTGCTTATTCAGGAGTTTCAAGCATGTGCTTATGTACTGGCTTGTGTAGACACTGTGGAGCTGTTGCTGGCCAAAGAGTGCTGGTGGTGCAGATGGCAGGGATGTTGACACCATTTCTGCAAGGTCTTGTACCTGCATTCAAGGTGAAAGCTCACCACATGCTCTGTGCACACATACCACCTCAAAAGAAGCCCCGCTGAAAATTTACCTTTGCTGCTGTCACACAAAACGACTAAAAACCCAGCTCATGCATTTTCATTTAAATATAGTCTTTCTAGCCCATGTATTATTCAAAGGAACGTTATCTTATGGAGAGTCCAATTATTCAACTGATTGCATTAAATGTTGGCATAAACCTTTAAGTTAAAGAAGTAGTTATTCTCCTCTACCATGCCTATGCTAATAATTTATGAAAAAATGTGTGTGTGTGTGTTCACGTTGCCTGTGTGGGGAATATGTGATCTCGCAGCCCATGATAAGTCTTGAAGCATTCAGCAGTGGTTCTGTGATAGGCAGACTCACTCAGGATATGCTTTTTCTTTGACAGTGCCATGTAGCAGTGCCTTGATTAATGTTATTACTCTAAGGAATATAAAAAAAAATCCAACGGAGCAAGAAAATTATTGTTACAATAAAAGCCATTCAAATGAACATGCTTATTAACATACCTCTCAATTGCACAGAGACTAAAAGACACAGAGTGTGTTCTCCTCTTCCACGTTGCTCTGCATATTTTGCCATTATGCTGCAGAGCTGTCGCGACTGCTGTCTCCTGGTTATGATTTTCAAATCCCAGTTGATGATTAATACCTTTGGCTCAGACAGTTGTAAAAGGCCGGTGTTGTACCCGCATACATTTTCATGCTGTTCTGGCATCAGTGATGTGCATTGCAGTACAGAGGGGCATGGGGGGTGGAAGAGAGCTGTGAGAGAGGAAGAAAGAGGGCATCATGCAAGAAATTTTTTTTTTTGATACGTTTTCCTGGTTTGTCAGGTCAACACTCAAAACACACTAGAAAGCACACAGGCTAGAAACACATCACATGAATGCCTTGCATTTCTGCAAGGCCTCTTGTACTTACAAGCATCCTAAAACGTCCTGTGAGGAGATTAAAAAAATGTAGGATTCATTGATAAAGTGCATTCAGTGACCTCAGGTAAAAAGGAAGAGTGGATAAGGTGCAGCATTTCATCCAGATTCTGCTAGAAACTGTATCTTTTCCAGGGAAAGATTGTTCCTGGGCTGTGTAGGGTAACACAAAAGATGAAGAGAAGGTTGTGGCATTGGCAAATGTAAATCTGCAAAACTGCTGATGTATGCTCAAGGACCATAAATGTAAAAGCAAGTAGAAAATCAATATGTAATTGATTAAAGTGATACAGGGCCCCTGATATTCCTCCAGAAGATATTCTGACACTGCTCTATCTCTTCCTTCTCCCACCTCCACCTGCTCTCCACATAGTCACCTTTCCTTTAGGTATCTTCTGTTCCACCGTAGCCTTCACAAGTTCCCTTTTCACTCAGTCCCAGTGCCTCTCACCTGGTGTTTTGAGGCCCGCTCTCAAAAGGGAAGCATTTTCAAAGTCTTTGTTCATAGATGATTTTCCAAAAAGCCTAAGGCACACAAAAATCGTTTTGGAGAACCTGGATACGGAGCGGTGTGCACGCTGGTGAGCACATAATACCTGGTACTTGTATTATTTGTTATGTAAATGTATCTGTGGAAAATACAATGTGCTGACCCTTCTGGACTGGGATACTGAGCGAGCTGGCTATTTTGCAAACAATGCCGCTGCGAGTCGTACCCTTCCCCTCTGTGAGCGAGGGTGTTTGCTCCGAGTGCAGCATTGTTTTGGGTTTGGCAGGGGCCGGGAGCGGGGGCAGGCAGCGCTGCACCCTCACAGCTGTCACTGTCCCTGCCCACGGCCCCTGCTCGCTGCCGGCTGCCCGAGCACGGACACACCACGGGCTCCGCTACTGCTGGCTCACAGCCACCGAGCCTCCTGCGGCTACCTGCTCCTTCGAGCTGCTCCCCGCAAATGGTAAGGCCGTGATACTCAAATAAACCATCGGGGGCTCTTCCCCAATCCTCCGCCCGGGTTAGGGGGGGTGCTCCCACTGAGCCAGTAAGAGGCGGCAGCTGGGAATGCCTCAAGTGGACAGTGGGGAGCTGGGCAGTCCTCTGATGCAGAAGCTGCTTTTCCAGCAGGATGCAAAGGAGATCCTGGTAGACAGATGGCTGGCCGCCCGGCTTGCAGCGTGTCCTTTCAGACCTCGGTCTCAGTTCCTCCCCCTGTAAAAGCACTCATTATGTTTTGTCACTCGATACATTAGTTTGTTTTAATGCACTGCAACCTCACATACATTTAGCAGTCTCTTTCCGCTTGTTTTATGGGGCTCCTCTGTGTTTGGAAATGAATTAAAGCATCTGAAAGGCTTGGCAGTTTCATTAGAGAAGGATGGTCCAATCCAAATTAGTGTAACTCACTTAAAATTGAAGCAAAATGTTTTAAAGAGAGTGATCTGATAAATATTGGCTCAAACTAATTGGATTTTCAATAGACAAATTACTGCATTTTTCTCATTACTTAGTGCTCTGTAAGGCTTTCACATGGTATGTGAGAGTTCAGTTCCCTGCCATGGAGCTGAGAAGGATGAGTGAAATCACTGACCGAAGATGCTTTCTAGGTCTTTGGAGGATGGATGGCTCAAGGATGCTGTGTGGCTCAGCCCTCCAGGCAGCTCAGCCTGCTAGGGAAGGGGTGTTGCCATTTTCTGGTGGTTTTTACAGAGGTTTACTGATCCACATGCTCATTGCATGTGTAAGATGATCTGCAGGCTGACACTTGTCTCTCAAAAAAAGGTGTTCACCAAGATAAGCACAGCATAAAATCTCTCATGTTACATATAGAGTTATCTGAGGTTTATTTATTTGAGGGGTTTGGTTTTTGTCTTTTGGTTTTGTTTCATTTTTTTGTGTTGTTTTGGGTTTTGTTGGTTTTGTTGCTTTTGTTTGGTTTTGTTTTGAGTTTTTTGTTTGTTTTTTGTTGATTTGGTTTGTTGGTTTGGTTTTGTTGTGTTTGTTTTGTTTTGTTTTAAAAATGTAAAAGCAATCCTTATCTCCATTTAATTTTTTGAGGACAGAAAACCATGCAAGTCTTTCCAAAATGAACTTCCATATTACCACAAGCTGTTACTTACAACCAATGTGATCTAATTAAATACTCAATTGTTGCTTAAAAAAAAAAAAAAAGTATTATTATCCCCACTTGAATAACGGAAAATAGAAAAATAGAAACTGAAAAGAAACAGGGATTCTTAAAATCTTATCTGATGTTGGGAACACCATCATTTGATTCCTTCCAAAGCATGTTTTTTGAAAAGAGCTAGCATACATTTATTTGATTCCTGGTACTTGCTCAATTCTCCTTCCTTTCTCCTATGCAGAAAAGAGCTGCTCCTCAAAAAGGTACTCAGTAAGGTACAAGAACATGGGGCCTGAGAAGTGAAACACCTTGTTCCTTAATACTGAAATGTTTGTGTGAGCTGGAACAGTAGCAATGTATTTTAGTGTCTATGTGGTAGGAAATTGCATGTGGATGCAATTAGATAATATTGACAGACACAATGCTGGATATGCAAATAATACCATGATATTCTTCTGTCTAACTTCCTGTCTGGGAAAAAGTAGAGATGAAAAATGGAGTGGTGCTGTGAGGACCAGTGCTCCATTTATTTTTCTAGTGCAAAACACTCTAGAGCAGGGCATGTCTATGTGTTCTCTCAGTTTAGGAGAGTCAGTAGCTGCCTGCCTGGCTAAGGCATACACATATGTATTTTCACAGGGTAGATTTGATATATCTCATATGCAAGCTTGACCACCCCAAGTCCAGTATCCAAATTGAAAATGGTTTCAGTCAGTGCACCGAATTTCCATGTGATTATGCTGGTGTGCTTATTTTTTGTTACCTTTTGAATAGATAATTTTAAATCACTCTCTGTAGGGATGTTCTCTCTGCCTGTCTGCCTATCAATCTTTCTATCTGAATGCAGAAGTATTTGATTAGTGTGTTTAAAGTAATAAAGATGTCAACAGTAGTGTCATATTGATTGATGTTAATTATAAGTCTTTAATGGCTCTTCTGGTTTGGCCACTCTCCTTGCAGATTGTGATTTTATGGTTAAAATAATGCCCTGCTGTCCACACACTCGGTCATAAATTGTGGTCTATCTTTCTTTAATGACTTTGCATGCAGTGGTATAATCCCAATAACATACATTATCTTTGCAAAAGGAAGGCAGTGACTTTCATAGAGGTGATGGATGGATTTATAAGGACTAGCTAACGGACTGGCTGGGATCACACCAGAGGCAGAGCTGATTGTTCTGCTCATGCATGGCCATAAGCAGAAACACTAGGCAGGCAGTCGTGGATAAGTGATGATTTTCATTCAGTCCCTCTATTTCTACTCCATATCATCAGTAAAAGTTAAAGAAAAGACTGAGATGTGAATCAGTCTCATATCAAAAAGCTAACTCCTTAGTAATTAAGTAAAAAAAATCCCTATGCATCTGTTGGCTATACCGAACAAAAAGCATATGCAGATCCTTGCTTTGTAGGTAATCTCTTTAAAGTAAAGAATGAATGCATGTTTCATCTTACAGAGTTTCTCCCCCAGTATTTCTGGGGGAGTTTAATCATTTTCCATGCATGTGAAAAGTGGAATATCAGGGGACCATGTGGGAATGTGTTCAGGGATGCCCACATACATATGGATGTGTGCTGTGTTGCACAGGCTCCTTTTTAAGTAGATTCCATATAGCGATTCTGAAACTCCACCTTATTGCTTCTCTCTCCATAATTGGCTCAGTGGAGCTCCAGTACAGCATGGAGAATCCCATCATGCTGGGTTCATACAGATAGGTGCACAGAGAAGCCTTCAGAGCTGCCTGTGCCCTACAGGGCCAGGTACGTAACTAGTGAACCAGGCTAAAAAGCTGGAGGTTCCTTTGCTGCTGAAAAGTTGGAAATAGAAGTTAATTTGGAAAAGATACAGTTACAGAGAGTAATTTCTTGGAACACTTATCCTGGCCTTTACTGCTCACTGTAGTTATACTGTGGTACATGATTGACAGCACAGAAGTCCAAGGAAATTATTAGTAAGAAATGGGCATTGTTTTGTTTGGGTTTTTTCTTTTTTGCTGTATTAAGATGAGACTCATAAAATTGGTGCTGAGCAGAACTGTAGCACAAACAGTGGTGAAATATATCATAAAATTTGGAAGCATTTGGACTCTATTGCAGTTCCAGCACTGCCTCCTGTGAGTACATGCCTTATACAGCTGCTTCCTGATGAGTTGCTTTCTAAATAAACCTGATTGCTATTTGTTTATTAAGCTAGAGAGCTGTATCACTTTTCCACAGAACAGCAATATGGATATGCTTAAATGTAGCAAGAAAGTCAACAGATAAAAAAATACTCCCTCAAGCTCAGGACAGAGCATGATAACTGCATTTGCATAAAGGGCTTTTAGTCGCTTGCCACCAAGTTTTACTAGTATTAATTTTTCTGACTCTGACAAAGCAGTGGTATTCCCTTGCCATATTGTGAAGTGTATGCTTCCAGAAGTCACATCAGCTGGACAGCATCTGCATGGCAGATGAGCTGGGCAGGCTACTGTACTTGCAGCTTTGGAATTACTTTTGGTTCTGCCGTGAGAGACCTTGTTGGCATGTGTGTGCAGCACATTGCTCATGTGAATTTTTGGGGTTGGTTTTGTTTTGGGATGGTGGTGTGTTTAAGCTGGGTGGGGTTGGGTTGGTTTTTTTTTTGGTGTTTGTTTTTGTTTATTCTTGTTTGGGTTTTTTTTAATTTATTCTGCAATTTATCAGATTTTTTTTTCCTGTCCAGTGTGTGCTGGGGTTGGGCTGTGTGAAACTTTACCCCAGGTCCTGAAAGGACAGCCTCCCCTTATCCCAGCCCCTGTTCTTTTTTATTTACAATAAATTAACAGCAGTTCCTGTGTTAGAGATGAAATTAGAGAAAAAAACCCAACAAAACACCACAAAAAACCCAACCCCAAGGCTTCAGTTTAAAAATGCAGGTTAATCCTCCACAGCTTTCAGAAGCATTTCTGTAGCATGCTACTAATTAAGATAAGGTTACCATTTTAAGTTATACCAGGAATGCAATTATAGCTCTTACTAAGAACTGTAACAATCAATTTTATACAAATTATTCAGACCTGGTAAGGTAGAATGCAGTTTTAATAGGACAAGAGAACACACTGTGGTTTTATTAAATATAATATAGATTTAAATGACTGCTGAATGCTGTACTGCTGTGCATTCAGCGGGAATCCATGTATCCCTTTTTAAAATCTTTTCTTAGGTAGGATTGAGTCAAGCATTTTTTTCCTCTCCTTTTCCATGTACAGTTTCTACTGATTTTTGATTTTGAAAAAGAGACATTTAAATGTGAAAATGAGTGTAGAAATTGGTGTAAAGGAGTATTTGGTATGTTTACCAAAGGATAAAAAAGTTGACATGTACAAATGGGTACAACTTGGTGTCATCTGGCAATTTATGACCTGTGTATCTTGTAGATGTATGCATTTTCTGCAGAATAATAATTTCTGCATACTGTACACAGGGGATGAAATTCATCCCCATTTTGGGTGAGGTAAGAAAAGAGTGGGCAGGTGAGTGCACTAAACAGGCTAGGATTTTCCATATCCTTGAATTTTGGCCACTGCTCAAAAAAAAAAAAAAAAAAAGTAAAATGGGCAAGTTTTATTCTTCCACTAACCCTCTAACTTTTTTTTTTTTTTTTTTTTTCTTTTTTTTTTTCTTATCATTAAGATATACCGGTTTCTGAGAAAGAGTGTACACCATCGATAGGCAAACTGTAGAAGTATGCTGTTGTGGAAGGATTTCACAATGTTGTGCAAACAATGCGGTGTTTTTATCTCTGCATCGTGTCCTAGCTCTGTTTTCCAAACAGAGAATTCTTGTCCTTTACATCTTCCTGAAATATTTTCATCTTTAACTTAATCACTTCTTCTTATCTTGCTCTAGTTGCCTCTTTCTTTTGTAGCTGTGCAAACTTGTATTCCTTGAGTTACACTCATGTTTTACAGATGCCCTTTCCTACATTTGTAGAAGTGGACAGCATTAAACTGCAGCTAATCTTGAGTGTCTGTGTGGACTAAATCAATAATTTTAAAGTTCAAACATTAAAACAATGCCTGTTTCTCAAGTGTGCATAAAAACTTGGCCAATTCAGAAGGAAGCTTTATCTAAAAGGAAACAGAACACATAAAATGTGGGTGAATTGCACTCCGCCAGTCTTAATTCTCTGATGTAACAACTTAGTAATCTGTAAATAGGATTGTCTGTAAATAACGATTAGAAGAAAAGTATTTGTACAAATGCATTTGATTATTTCTTGTTTCACCTTTTTCAAAGAGATGTTAAGATGGTTATTTTTTCTACTTTAGATGTCTTTTATAAAAGAAAATTTTCCTTAGCATTTGGATTTTCCTTTTTTTTCTTTTCTTTAATGCATGCTAGAATTCTTTCAGTGAGAGCTGTAGTCTTCTACAGGGTGGGAAATGAAAATCTCTAACTTCTTCCTTCTGCAATTTTGCATGAGACTGTTCATTTTGAAAGAGCAATGTCTGATTAATCATTTGCTAAAATCTTCAGCATGTGGGCAAAGAAGAAACATATTCAGATGTCTATGTTCATTTGAGTTACAGTACTGTGCTTCCCAGAGCTCCTGTTACCTACAATTTTTTATTATCTGATCTGTACTTACCAGCCCCACTGACCTGGAGCTAAGGCATTACTTCACTTCATGTTAGCATGGATGATGCAGATAGTACTCCTTAGTTTTGAGGACAGTTTTCCTTTCAAATGCAACCATAATCCAGGGGAACAAAAATTGCTTTTTTATCAGAAATCTTGTTAGGTTTGAAGAAATAATGCGAGAAAACAGTATAGTTGTGGTTTTGCATTTACTTTTTTTACCAGAATGTGTTGTGGTTTAACCTGAGTGGGGACTAAGCATCACATCCTTCTACTCCTCTGGAGAGGGAGTATGTGGTGGTACTGATGCTCTTTTTATGAGGAAAACCTTTGTTTTCGTTTTGCTGGGACAGGGAAGTATAGCCCTTTGAGGCTGAAAAAGTGTCACTGGTCAAGCAAAGGCCACTGAAACAGCACAGGGAAAAATCTGTGGTACCTACATCCATATGCGTGTATACGTGTACATATAATATAAATTTGGCAGTTGATGATTGCAGCTTATGGCCAGACTCTGTAGCAGAAGTATTCATTTTAATTTGGTTATCCTAACAAAAGGAAGTGATGTTAGGAGACCATGGTCCAGCTCAGAGCTGATCTTCAGGATGCAAATGAAAATGTGTCTCTCATTCTCCCCATTTGTTTAAAAATAGCAGGGGTTTGGTTTTGTTTTCTTTTCAGGAAGTGTTGTTTTTGTTGTTTGTGGGGTTTTTTGTTTTGGTTTGGGTTGGCTTTGGGTTTTAAGTGCTTTAAAAATGTAATTCTAGGAAAGAAAAGAATGTATTATTTTTACTCATTTTGAGACTAGTCTGTCTCCTGTCTGACTGGTAACTCTATCAAGAATTTAACATTTGGAAAATATTTCCATGTTGCAGGCAAATGCCCTTTCATGTCCAAAAAGTTGAAAAGAAGTAATATTTTTCTCTCAAAAGAAATTGGGTTTGCACACAGTGCATCAGCACCTTTGCAGTCACTTTCAGGATAAATGAAAAGGCTGTAGCATTACACATATCAAGATGTTTTGGTACCATATGTGAAATTCAAATCCATTCAAGTCTGAAGAAGTCTGAGTTTGGTTTTTTGTGGTTTTTTTTGTTTTGTTTTGGTTTGGTTTGGTTTTTTTGTTTGTTTGTTTGTTTTTTTGTTTTGTTTTGTTTTTTGTTTTGGTTTGGTTTTTGCTTTTTTTTTTAATTAAGGAGGGCAAAGGCAGCAGGTTAATTGAATATGCTTTTTGGAGAAGTACATCCAGAAATAGGTGTCTTTTTAACTCAGGTAATGTGATAAGGATAGTTAGATTAAGAAGGCAGAGTTTAGCAGAAAAAAACCCCACCCCTGCTTTCATGGAGGTGATCCTCTGTAGGTTGAGAGCAGAAAGAGGTAATTTAGGATTTGTGCCAATTAAACAATCACTGACACTAGAAATTAATAAAGCAAAGGATACACTAAGGTGCTTTATGTTGTTTTCATTTCATTCTTAGTCTTGTCAGACTTATCCAGACAAAGTTCATTAGCAGTGGTCATAGACCTTGTTAGTGTAACTGTAGGCTTACAGGTGAAAGTTATTTTGGCATGCACAGAGGTAAAAGAATTTGTGTTCACAGAAGGAATTTCTCTCTGATAAATTGGAGGAGGATTGGCCTTCATTAGCCATAAAACATATATGGGCTGATAGCATGGGTGAGTGTCAACTTCATTTATTGTTAAACTTAACGGTAAACTGTTAGGTTGGTTAAGATGTCTTTAACAATATCTCTAAGTATTTAACACTTTAAATACTTAAAAATATCAATGGAGCGCCACTTGTTTGTCGGGTCAAAATCTGATGAGTTGTTTGGAGTCATATTTTCATAGATCATGTTTCACTGCCAACAGGTTTTGTTTTGGGATATTTTGAAATGCTTGAAAGCATAGGATGGGATGCTAATGGTGAGCAAAAACAAATATTCCAAAGCTGAATCTCATAATGGTTGTCAGAGTCAGAGGCACTGACTCAACTTTTAAATGGCAACCAAGTGCAGAGACATTTTCAGATGACTTTTTAAGGTTGGATGTAAGACCAGGAACCATTCAACCTATTGGCCATAATTGTTTTTAGAGCTCTTTAAAATTTTCACAATTTGTATACAGTTAAACATGTCTCCAGTTCACAAATTAATAACATGCATCTGAGGCTTTTATGTTGTTCAGTCAGAATAACATTTATAGTCCTGACGCAGGAAAGGGTCTTTCCCACCAAAACCAGGGAAGTATGTGCTTCTGTCATACTGAAGGCAGTAGAATGTAAGCAAGGGCTTTGTAGATGAGCTTAAATAGGTCTGATTTGAAGGCTTTGGAATAAATGTGCTTTTCTTCTGTTTGTTCTTTGGACTATCTTAATTTCTGATAATAATCAGGCTTCTCACCTTCTTTCCTTAAGCTCTGCTCTACTTTGCTTTTATTTTTTTTTTTTTCCATGTCCCTGCCAGGAGGCTGTAATTTTGTCATGAATACTGCTTGGTTAGTGCAGTAGCGGACAAGGTGGGTTGCAAACCCTTGTAAAGGTAATCAAAAGATTAAGGTATATAGGGCAATAGAACTATACCTCCAGTTACTTCTGTGTTTCAAATAATGCCCAAATAAAACCATTTATGGTATTGCAAACACAGTTAAGTGTAGAAGAACCTTTATAAGGTTGTGGGCACAAATACAAATAGCAGTGAAATTGTTCCTCAGTAGTGTGGACATTTGTTCAGAGTCTCCACCTGTTTAGAGTGTTCAGTTTGGGGTCCACTATGTTGTATTAACAAGACAATTTTTACAGGCTTCAATTGTGATTGTAAATACTCATCTGCAAAACTTCAGCTTGGGGGTCTGAAAATGAAAATAAACATACAGAACTTGCAAATAATTAGGTACAGTTATACACCTCACACAAGGGCAGAAGGAGGTAAATTATGTCCACTAAAATAATATTTAGAAGTTCAGATGTAGAACAAAAAAAAATGGTAACATTAGCAAATTTGAGTTCCATCCTGAGGAGAAGCAAAAAGCAACAACCTGATGAACAAAATATATGGCTATAAAGTTTTAAATTATGACAACAATTCTTGGAAGTGGTAATGTTTTACAATGAAAATATCAATAGAAATATTATGGTTTGAGGAGAAGGACTCTTCTTAGAAATGTCTAATATTATTTTACTCTACATTTATAAAATAAGGTAAAATAAAACCAAGTAGAGATGGGAATAAGGCTTGATAGAGTCAAAAGTAACTGTTAGAAAGTGAGTGGGAGGCAATATTAATATTAAATGATATTACTGGCTCTTCTCCCTGACCATTTCAGCCAGATACACACACTTCACTTATATATATTTATAGGTGTGTATTCTATGTATAAGTATATATGAAAACACACATATATATACAACTTTTATATACTTATATAGATATATGTATTAAAAAATGGTAAGTGAGGTTATATTTGCATGTATTCATTGTACTGCTCAAACAGCTGACTGACAAGAGCATCAGCCAGGGTTTGAATGTGTGGTTATTCTCACTTCAGTGTTATGCTTTTGGTTTCTGGAAGCAGTTGCAGTTTGGTCCTTGACCTTCTATCACTTTTGGAGATGTGCCATACAATCTTTGTTTACAGTAACAAGCATGGAAAAACTGACTTCCTGACAGTAATGCTGAAGTCGAGGTTGAAACCACTCACAGGTGAAAAAACATAGCTCTTCCACTTTGAACTTGTAATGTGTTTGATGTAAAATGCCCATCTAAAACCGGGCAGCCAAGGGAAGGAAACCAGTCTTTTGCCCAAGACCAAATATTAACTGCCTTGTCTGCAGTTTCACTAAGGATTTGGTAGTAATATTTTCTGTGTGTTTTTCCTTGGGGAGCATAAAATTTAAAATTACCCCCACACTTCCCTTCCTCCAGAACTGGGTATTAAATTTTTATATAGGTGTGACATTAATTGATTGAGCAGGTCATGGGCTTGCAGCTATGGCATGTGAGACTCTGATCACTGATCTCTGTAACCTCTCCATCACACAGCTTTCTCACAGGCAGGTAAAACACACTAGGGTTTGTAGGTTGGTTTGTATAAATCACAGAATCATTGACTGGTTTGGGTTGGAAGGGATCTTTAAAGATCATCTATTTCCAACTCCCTGTTCCATGGGCAAGGACACCTTCAACTAGACTGGGTCAATCACAGGTCCTATCCAACCTGGCCTTGAACACCTCCAGGGATGGGGCATTCACAGCTTCTCTGGCCAGCTTGTTCCAGTGACCCACCACTCTCACAGTGAAGAACTGATAGACTGCACAACTTCCTCTTCTCCAGAAATTTGCATCATTTTTCCTAATGTTCTATGCTCATTAACCCAACACTAATGACTATGAGACTTTTTAAGGAAATTAAGGTATTTGCATGAGGAACCTTTGTGTTCAGGTTACATTCTCCTCTTGAAGTTCTGGTTTACTTCACAAAGCAACAGTTGATTTTTGGAGTCAAAATAAAGGTATTGATGCAGAATGAATGCAAATCTACGGGAAGATGTATGGCACAGTTCAGTGGTCATGGTTTTTGGGAATGTAGCATAAGTGATTTGTTTCGTAGCTATTAAATATTCCAGAATTATGTCATAATAGTGTTATTTACACTTTCAAAAAAATTAAAAGGGAATTATAAGATCTCTGGAAATTCAATGACGAGTTAGTGAAGCATTTCTATTTTACTACAACCTCTACATATTAACACATACTTCCAAATACTTTTTTCAAATGTTATTTTATTTTCACATCATCACAATAGTTACAGTCCTCTACATTAACTTATGTCCCAACACATTTTACACTGGCATATGCATTATGCCAGTTGCTTTTGAACTGTGAGAAGTGTTTGGCCCCAGGACTAACTTACCTGTTGGAAACAGGTTTTAGTAAGTTAGAAGAATAATGGAAATACTAACCTTAGGAAACTTTCACAAATGCAGAGAAACTTATATGTTTTTCAGTTTTGTTTACCATTTGGTTGCATTTACATCAATGTATCACATTCTGCTCAGTTAATTGCCCTATTTCTGCTCCCATCCAGGCCTGCTGCTGAAGTGTTCTTTTCTCACACAGTTTGCAGAGTTCCAACAGGACAAGGCCTAAGTTACATAGACTCAGTCTTTTAAAGTATGTAGGCATTTTCGAGCACACAACAATCAAACATAGGTAAATATAGAGAAAACATCACTCAAATTTTAAAAATAGCATTTGTACTCACATTGGAACCAGGTTCTAATATATTATTAAAGAGCTGGCAAATACAAGTACGTGTGGCCAATGCTGAAATACCTGAAACTGTGAGAGGGTAATTGCAATAAACTGCCCATCACACATCCATAGAAAATTGAATTAACTTGGGAAATTTTTCCAAGAGTAGTATTACAGAGTCAGTGAATTCAAATAAATTGTTCTGGTTTCAGATGACTCCAAGAGAAAAGTGCAGAACTGTGGTGCTTTACCAGTTTCTTGTCATGAACATCTCTGTGCTAAAAATACAGAAACACCATTTCCCTATTTTTTTCAAATGTATTCACTTAGATAATCTAGGCAGATTAGTGTATTTTACTGAAAATCCTACTAAAGAAGTGGAATTGTGGATATTTTTTAACTGTTTGGAAAACTAAAGTTTGTCTGTTTTTATGAGGAGGTAGTAGATCTCCATTCCAGACACCCTACAGCTTAGTAAGGAGGAGCCAGAAGATGGCTTTGTAGAAACCCATCAAGTAGCAAAGAAGTTTAGCTGTAATCACACAAAACTTCTCAGAAGATATCTTACCTTACTGAAGAACTACAATGTAGATAAACTGCTTTTGGGACTTGAGCTCTCAGATGACATTGACCTAAGTGTCTCTAAACTACAGCAGTGTGTGTCTAGTCATGCCCTGGGGTCACTAAACTTCTGCTGGTGTTTTGTGTCATGAGTAGGGTTCTTCATGCCCTGGCCAGTAGCCAGTATGGCTCAGCACTTAGACCCGTGTGTAGCTCTGTGGTTTTTGCTCACTGACATATGTTTGTTTTGATTTGAGTCCATAAGTTTTGCAGGCTTGAAGTTCGCTTTGAGGTTTCAAGTTCAGTGAAACGTCAAATTTTGCCTGGCTTTTGGGTTGAAACCTCAAGCCTAATGATAATTCTTCCTCCATCTGCAGATTACAGAGAGAAAGGTCATTGAAAATTGAACCCCAAAGTCTGATTCTTGATGAGATTCATCAAATATTCAACTGGATGATTCCTTGTGATTATATGTTCCCTTCAAATTAGCAACTCCACATTTTAGTGATATACACAAGTATGCTAGTGACATTCTACTCTAATTGAAAGCATAGCATTTCTCCAAGTTTCTGTTATTTTTCAGTTCCTACTTCCTAGGTGGTACTGTTTAGTGCTACTCAGGGATGGCAGCTTTTGAGTATAATAGGAAAACCTTAAATTTATGACTGGTTCTGGTTTTTCTGCCCATTCTCTGCAGTGCCTATGCTATGCTTAATCAAGGTGAAGTTCTGCTTCTTTGACTTCAGGGACTAAGACCCAAAGTGGAACTCTTCCCAAAAGAAAAAGCTGACACCTTAAAGATTTCATTCTCCAAAATCAATGTTTTCTTTTCAGTGGTGTTCAATACATCACATTTACAGGGATCCGTATTGCATTGGAGTACTGTACCAAGCAGAAAATTAGCCATACAAATAAGTATTTGGTTTAACAGCATTTGAAAATTACTCCACAAAATTCAGTAGCCTTTAAGCTCTCATGAATTAAGATGATTTTGGGCTTTCTGTATATTGCTGTGATTCTTCATGTTCATCTAGAGTCTACTCAGCTGCTGAATCTTTGCTCTGAAGCCTGTCCCCTGTGGACAGTAACATCAAATCCAACAATGCTCGTGTATCCCTAAGGCAGCACAAAGCTGCACTAATAGGGAGCAGGATTTGTGATCAAATGTTTGAGAACAGGTCTTCAAATCCTAGCAGCAAATTGGTCCTGGGAAAATTTTTATTGATGACTTGTCAAGGCAGTATCCAAAACAATTCCGGTTCTTTCCACAGGTTTCAGCCCAAAAGCTCTCATGTGAACACAAACATAATGATGTCAACCCAAAATTTTCACCTGTATCCTCTGCTGTTCTCTTTGGACAACTTCTGAGTTCTCCATTCTCTGGGGGGAGAAAATATGCTCTGGAGCTAAACTGAGGAAGTCATATTAGACAGGTAATTTAGAGTCTGCTAGTGAAACACTTTGAGAGCTAACAACGTCTAACAGTAATGTACCTATGTTAGAGGTTTGAAGAGGGAAGAAAGCTCGTTACCCATGCTGTTAACAAAGCACTTGTTGGGGAGTATATCTGAAGCACAAGAATTAGATCTGCAAGCACTGTGTGCATAAGGCTGTCTCTCACATAAAGCCTTTCTTCATCTAAACCTTTTAACATTACATTTATTTACATTTTTACATTTCTGAGGGAATTATGACTGGTCTTTCTCTTTGCAATTCTTGCCCCTTTCCCTTCCTCCCTCTTCACTGATGCCCAACATGATTGTGTGTCCCTGGATCTTCTTTAAAGGTATATACATTGTGTACTTGCATAGGAGATTTTTCACAAGATTGTGAATATATATTTATTGATACTCTGCGGCCCATTTTCCAGATCTGATTGAAAAATGTGTCTTGTTTATTCTGAATAAAGCAACATCCTTCAGGTACGTGTTGGTTCAACCCTAATTCTGACTTCTGAGTGTAGTTTAGGTTTCGTATGTAAGCAATCTTTGGGTTTTCTCCTGTTTCTCTTGGGGAATACCTGGTAGAACACTGGAATTGTCATCAGGGTGTTCACTAGCATTTTAGTGCTTTGGTTAACAGTTGAAATGGAAGCATCTGGAGATTAAATGATAATAATGTGCTAACAATTTGGAGGTATTACTACTTTGAGCTGAACTTGGTTAAATCCATATGAAAAGTCCCTTCATTCCTTGGTGCCCTCACTGTGCTTTCAGTGGCAGATCTAGGAAAATACATGCAATTCAGCAGTGCAGTGAAGGCTATCTATATAAGAAATACAGAATGAACATTTGTTTCCTGCACATTTATTTACCCGGGGAGGGAGATTGGCACTGGAAGAGGTTATGGAATCTCCACCTCTGAGAGTTTTCAGGATGAAGTTGCATCTGATCTGATGTAGTGTTGATGATATCCAGGGGTTTCACTAAGTAACCTTCAGTTGACCCTTCCAACATATCTCTAAGTCAGAACAGATAAATGAGTTATTAGTATCAAGTGGGAAAGATCATCGACTCACAGAGTCACAAGCCGCTGCAGCTCTGTCTTAGAAACTAATGAAAACAGACGAGAAGCCATTCAGAGCCATGCTGTAATAATTGTTAAAAACAATGGGACTGGTCATCAGGACATCTCTTCTCATCTTGCAATCCAAAGCCTTGAAGATATATATTTTGCTACACTCAGTGCCTGCCCCAGTAATGTTTATATTTTGGACTGAGAAAGTAATCCATAACCTGGGTTTACCATATTAGCTGACATTCCATCTGAAAGTACAGTATTATGTTGATTAGCTACACTCAGAGTTTGGGTATACCTCTACAGTTTTCATCAAAGATTTGCCAGTGCTGAAATTATTAACCCCATATGTGAAAATGCCCTCAGATGACTGCAGTAATTTTGTGATTTATGTACATGCAGTCCTGTGCCTCTCCTGAGCACTAGCAGCACTGCTGAGGCTGAATGCTACTACTGGATTTTACGTGGAATGTAGGCAACTCCTAGGTGCAGCCCATTGCAAAACCTCTTTCTGAGAGGAGCCAATGAGAACAAGCTACAACTACCTTGTGCAAATTTTTGCTATCTGCTATTGCGTGAACAGTTGGGAGGGTTGAAATCAGCACAAAAGAGCACTTGGGTTTTGCTCCGGTTGCACTTTCCTGTGTAAGGGTTAAGCGTGTCTCTTCTGGGAGAATTCTGTGCTTCATCTCCTTTCTGTAACTTCAGAGATTGCAGTGGGATCCTGTGCAAAGCAGCTGTGTGGATTCACGGCAGCTCTCTTCCTCTGTTTCCCCGACTCCGTGTACAGTGTCAGTGTAAAGAGCCAGGGAGCGCAGCACTGCGAGGTGGTGCCCAGCTTTTGCAAACAAAGGGGATGGAAGACTCTGTGCCACCTGCTCTGTCACTTGAACAAATGTTAGGCATAAAACAAGCTACAAACCACTAACTGTTTGTTGGATAATAACTTTGTGAGCAGCAATTCTATCGATCATCGAGGTCAGCTTTTCTGCTTTTGTTTCTGGAGTGAACCAGTCCCTCGGTTCCATGCTCCTATGGGCAAGATGGTAAAGCAGCCAAGGATGTTAACTGCTTGGTGCCCTGACAGTAAATGGCATTGCGGAGCTGCATGCTCTCATTCGGGGGCTGCCAGAGGTGTCCAGATGTTTCTGCCTTAAACAGGGTGGCACAACACCTCTGCAGGAATTGGCAGGCAAGAATGTTTGCTTCTTGGCTTGGACTGAAAGCTTAAGAGTCTGCAGCATGAGGAAAAGATTGCCACCGTCCGCAAACCAGAGAGAGCCCTGTTGTGTCCATATGTGAAAAAGAGGAAAAAACTCTTCTGCTCATTTTTTCCTGATTATTTTGTGGACAGTGCATTTACTAAAATTACCAGTTAAGGAAATGGTGAATGCCTCTGTGTTTCTTGCTGTAGTCGCTCATAGAGTGTGGGGCTGAGTGGGAAAAGGCGTAGTCTTTGCAAACAGCTTATTAGTCCCAAATAAATTATTCAGGATGCAGGTTTGGATACAGATTGCAGAGAATGATAATGGAGATGGTTTTCTGAGTCTGTTCATGTTAGGGAGACATGGAGTATGCTTTTCAGGAATTCACTTAAGTGCAATCAGTTTAGAATAACATAGCCTGAAAGTAATATTGCTGCCATCCAGCTAGTGTCTGTGGAACAGCATTCTCCTGCCTCCTGAAGCATTGGCATTGAAGATGGATAGATATGGAGATATTTATATTTTGGACTGCTGCCTTTCTTTTTTTTTTTTTTTTTTTTNNCTTCCTTTTTTTTTTTTTTTTTTTTTTTCTTTTATTTTTTTCTTTTTAAAGGGAAATTCATTCTAACCACTAGAGAGGGGCATATTTCGGTCGAGATATTTCCCCCCCTCCACTCCGAGTGAAACACTGGACCACATCAGCATCCGATTTGGGTGCGTCATGTGGTTTCTCATGTGATGCTGGTCTCACTGCGCTTTGGAGAGTGAGCCTTTGTGACTCCGCACTCTTGGACAGTAGCATCCAGCAACATAGGATACTTTGGGGAGGGAAAGGAAAAGGAGCAGCCTCCCAGAAAGCCCGAAAGCCCAGAAAAATAAAGTTACGACAATATAGTTATTGTTTCTTCTTAACTGTTCTGGCTTTTATTTTTTTTAATTCTGGGTCTTCCCTTTTCTTCGTTCCTGCAGGCACAAAAGCTGCACCATTTGGAAGAAGCGAGACTGTCTTTCCTCACAGCTACAGCAATGCTGCACCGGTTTCGACAGAGCCTGCTTTTCCCTCCATTTACCTGGGCGGCTGCTGCTCTTTCTGCTGCTGCTGGGGCTGCTGCAGCCTGGCTGCCTGCGCTTCGCCCTGCCTTGGCTGACTCGAAACTCTCCCGTCTGCACATTGCTAAGGAAGAAGAGCGATGGAGCCGCGTATTTTTTTATTGGTTCTGGAAGCCAAGGGTTGCAATATGTGATGATTTTGGGGTTTTCTGCAGTGGGGGGGAGGGAGGAGAAAGGAAGGGTGTTAATCTAGGATGGGTGGGTGAAAGCTTAGAGAAATATTATGTAAAGTAATCCAGTGCTCAACAAGGGCATCAGCGACAAGAATCCAGCCTCTGCTGCTCCAGAGGATTAACATGGGGGAAGTCACAGCGCTGCAGTCGGGTTCACCTCAGTGTTGTGCTGGAGATGGATAAATAAGGTATCGTTGCATCTGCCTGTTAAGGCAAAGCCAAGGGAGAAGGAGAGAGCGAGCGAATGCAAATGCAAAGGAAGAAGAAATGCTATGTGCTGTTTGTCTGATGCCGTGGATTCTCACTGCAGAGAGGATGGCTTGATTAACAAAGCAATGTATGGACGGAGGGACAGTAAATTGTAGCTCGAGCACTCCTGGTGCTGTCAGGCAGTGAACTGATGAGTTAGGTGGCTGCAGGAGTATCCCCAGGGAAAACAGCAGCCTCGCACTCTGTGTGTATATCTGTGTATGTACGTGCTTTTGTGTGTGTGTGAACATGTACAGAAATGAAAGAAAGACATTTCTGACCAATTTACAGAGGACGTTTGTCAGTTTGCTGGGTCAGACTTGATTGCAGCTTGTATTTTCAGCTCTAGCTCTACACCCATTTCCTGATTGAGGTGGCACTTTGTGAAAACAGATGGTAGGCAGTATTCTTTTAAGAAATGTGAAAGCAGATCCTTTCCACTTTACACCTTGAAGCACTGAGTCTTCTGCACTGTGCTGAGAGAAACCGTGGGTTTTCGTTTTCTCCGTCTTAAAATCTCTATAAACACAGCTGTATTCAGTATGGTGAAAAATTCTATACTGTAAATAGAAATGTGATCAATCTAATCAAAATAAATGTATCCCAGATGACTTCTAGACCAGATGGCTACCACAGTCATCAGATGACTAAATCCTCAACTGAGCATTTGTATTCAGTGTTATATTTGCATCTTTTTCTTTTTTCCCTTTTTTTCTTTGATTTTCAAAATCAGCCTCTAATTGAAAGAGATTCTTCATACATTGAGAAAAGGCAATGCTTGCATTTGGCAATTGATTTCTGTGAAATGTAGCTGGGTGTATTTTTTATTGTGGAATCTGCTTGGGGTGGTTTTAGAGGAGGTAGACTTGTCACAGTACAGGCATATTTCATTTGGTAGGGAGCTCAGCTTTGCCATATCTGAACAATGCAGAAACAGGGAAAACAAGCACTGCACTCAGCTAGCAGGGCTTGGCATGGTTTCTTGCAGCTGCCTACCAAGAACGACGGGGGTTTTTCCTTTCCTTTTTTTCTCTTTTATACAAAGCCATAGACCATAATGTCATACTAAAATGTGTATGAGGGGATTTCCCAATGGTCATGGTGAGCTACCCTGCAAGACGCCCGTCTGGTCCTTCCCTATCTGTTTCCCAGCCTACAAAGGCAACCCTGTGTGTTGAATTGTATTTAGCCAGCTGTTGGATAACATTCTTGTGCTGGGGGCTAAGGAGTCTTATTACTCCCAAACTGTAGTTTTCTGTTTGCTTAAAGAAAAATAACTTTGGCGATACAGCAGGCTCTGCAAAGGAGTTTATGCCACTCCTATACCTTTCTGAATCTGTTGTGTGCTTCTAACTCAGGCAGTTTGAAGCAAGCAAAGAGGGAGGAGGAGAGACTCTGAACTCACAGCTTCAAAGCTGCAGAGACAAGCAAAATGTCAGCAGCTTGTAATTAGGAGCCCACGGTTACGTCAGTGACTGTATCTCTCCAAGAACTGCTATGTGATGTGTGCCACAAAGCAAAGGAAGATTCTCACAACCTGGTTAACAAGCCTGGCTCAAACAAGAAAGAGCAAAATGGATTAATGAATCTACTGTGTTCCTAAGTCATTTGTGGATGGATTACATGCACAAGGTTTGCTGAATTCTGCAGCAGTGAAGACTGAATTGTGGCACGCATTCACCAAAAGTGCAAATCCTTCAGGAAAAAAGTGCAGATGAGCAGTCTATCCTTGCAAATTTCCTTTACAGCTCTGTCCTGTACAGGCAGCTGCATGACATGGAGGCATGCTCTGAAGGAGGAGACCAGCAAGCTGCACAAAGGTGTTTAAAAGGAAGGGTGCAATGAAAAACAAAGCAAGCCTGCTGAAATTCTGTTCTGGCATTACAGATTGGATACTGAAATACCACCCCAGAGGAGACCGGCTGGGCTCTGGTGTGGTTTATATTAAGGCTTCTCTGGTTAAGAGTGAGGGGGGAGGGACAGGGCTTCCTGCAGCATCTTGCAGCCATGCAGAAGTCCCCAGGGCTGTGGGAAGCAGGAGGGATGGACGTGCTCTTAAAGACACATGCCCAGATCCTGCCAAGGGGCTTTCTGACCTCTGCAATTATTTTTAGGTCTGTGAAGGCAACTCAGCAGTGCCTAAGCAGTGAGATTGCAGGAGGTGTTTAATCCGCTGCGACTGGCCTTTCTCTGTGTCATGGCTGGGAGAGGTTTATAGGGCTTTTATCAATACCCCTCTGCCTCATCCAGCATGCATGTCTGTCACTGTTCCCAAAGACCAGCTACTGGAGGTCTGGTGTGGTTCCCTGCTCACAGCAGAAGTCACTTGCAGTTCAACAACTCTGTTGTAGTTGCTCTTTAATTTACCAGGATAGATAGATTGTATTACACAAACAGTGGGGGTGGGTGGTTTTTGGTTTGGTTTTGGTTTGGGCTTTTTTTTTTTTTTGACTGTGAACTCAAATTTGTAGGAGGAGATGACTCTGTATATTAAACCAATAGCTCTTTGAATTGTGTGTAGTATAATTTAAATATACTTACTTTAATTAATAGAAGGTTACAAAAGCTGGCATTGTCTGGGGCTGTTTAATTTACATCTTAGGTTTAGTCAATGAGCATAACCTGCCTGATTAGAATGGTGTATTCTGCACAGCCAACAGGGTGAAAGGCATTATTTTGTTTGTGTTAGTTCAAACAGCTGGTCATTAATGCAGGCCCCATCTCCAGAGTGAAGTGCTAGTGGACATGAATGGCTGCCTGATTAATGCTGCCCCTCGACGGGTCCTTCATCCAGCAGCGATGCTCGCAGCAGAATAATGCAGCGGGGTTTGATTGCGCTCTAACAGGGTAGTATGTCATTGTGTCACCAAGCCATCGAGGTTATTATGGGCTAGGGCAGACAGACGGGACAGTGGGGTTACTAGACCGTGGCATTTTTAGAAATGCAGGGCTGACCTACTTAGAGTTATTCTTGCTGGCTGGCAGCTGCCTGGTGCGGGGCTCCCCCGGATAGGCTGCGGCTGTTGCTAGGGGGAATTAGCATGAATTTTTCCACATACAGACTCAGTGATTGAATGATAAAAGCTGACTGGAATTAAAGAGATTCGGTTCAGTATTATGCAGATTTATCTCCCTCATTTTTTTTTTTTCTCTTTCTGTCAAACGCATAAAAAGGAGCAGAAAACTGTTTGTTTCCATTTATTTTTGACCTATTTTTTTTTTCCAAGGGAGGGCAGAAGTGTTGTGAATTTTTGGTCATAATTTAATATTTAGACCGTGGAAATGATATGATAGTGGGCATGCATTTTTAATGTATGGAAGATTAAAATGCTGCCTCTCTGGAGTGGAATGAAATGAATATATTTTGTGTTCTGGTCAGGCTGTCACCTCTTTTTATTTGAAGCCATGTCAGATTCTTTCATCTGGAAAGGCGAAACATATACCAGGTTTTATTGCATAACGTTACTCTTGACTATTTTTAGCTATCTGTACTTCAAAAAATTAGTCTTGTTTATGCTGGTGGATGACATTAATCCCCAGGCTATACCTTATGTGTGTGGAGACAGATGCCCAGGGTAGCTGCAGTGTTGTGTGTCATGTTCCTCTGAAAAGGTGTTTACATACTGCAGACTTATCAGCACTGCATACCTAGCAGAGTGCTGATGCCTGACATGTAATCAGATCAATTAGAGAACTCTTCTGGATTTTAGAGGATTTTTCAGGCCCTGGTTTGAAGTTGGATTCTCTAGATGGCCTTCTTTTATTTATCCACATCTGCCTAAACCAGCGTTATCTTTTCAGAGAACTCTGTGCTCCCCTAGGAAGCAAATAAAAACAATACTCGGTGAAGAATCCTTTGATGTAATCATGAATATTTCCTTTGTTATTATCACTAATTATAGAAGATCTTTGTTTAAACTGCTATTTCCCTCTGTGTGATCTTTTACCATGCAAAGAAGTTCCAATTTAGTGCTTATAATTTTAGGTTAAATATACATGGCAATGCATCATGACATCACACTCAAAGGAGTGGGAATTTTCAAAATATGAGACAGTGGGGGATGGGAGAGAAGGACCCACATTTCTTTGGAAATGCAAAATAAAATATGTGAGTCAGTGCTGAAAAGTAGTGAACTCCTTTTTGTCTGAAACAATTCAATTTCAAATATTTGGATTAATGAGATACCTTTTAGAGGGATGCAAACAGCTTGCACACCTGAGGTACCTTTTAGAGGAGTGTGAGCTGCCTGTGCATCTCTCTGGACAGCTAGCTGCTTCTCTGGAACCAGAGCTGTCCTGCCTTGGCCTCTGGAATTTATTGGGAAGGCATTAAAAACATGAAGCCAGAAATGGAGACACAAATTTGAATGCATTTTGTGGCTGAAGCAAAGCATTCAGTTCTTACAGAGTTGAATTTCCTGTGTCTTTTTCCTGGCATTGATTCATTACTGAAACTCACACCATTTCCTTCTCTGCTCCTTCCTGACAGTCTCATGGAGTGACAGATTTTTAGAGAAGCGAAAGTGAGGAGGGGCTCTATTTGATGCCCAGTAATTGTGTTTGTCTTGTCTGTCCTTGGAGGTTACTCCAGAAAGTTGTGGTCCCGCTTCCCTCAGCAATATTCTCTTGATCAAAATCTGATGTCCTGCTCCACTTTCCTGCAGGATGCTGTAGGATGCTGGGCCACAGACAGCCTTTGTCTACAACTGTCTCTTGAGGTTCATGCTCTTCTTGGTTATAACCAGTTGTAGTTTCATCCAGTTTACCTGGGATATTAGCTGACTTGGGCTTCAGCAAATTGAAATAAATATGCATTACTATATTAATGCAGTACTCCATTTTCTAGAAAAAAGAATTTGAGTGTTTGGTATATTTGTGTTGAAAGAGAGGAAGTTCAAAGAAAAGCAACAGACAAGATAAAGCATATGCCCTTGGAAAAGAGTTGTGTCCTTGGTGTTTATCTGGATTTCAACAGAGTTTGTTTATAAAAATCATCAAATCAGACAGTTTAACAAACCATCAAGTGACATATTAAATACAAAAAATGTAGTGCACCAGAAATTGTATTCAGTGTAGTTACCCTACTGAAAGCCTCTTCAATGAAATTTTTTCCAAACAATTGAATGTGTGAATGATGTGATCATAATACTTTGGGTAATTATGAGTAGCAGAAATACAGAGTTAATGAAACAAACTGAAAATCTGAGCTCTGTGTGTGTGTGTATAATGCATAAGAAACAGGATGTCAGAGGAGTTTGAAAAACATGCCCTTGTTGAAAATATTGTCAATTGTGCACATTCTTTTGAAAAACCCATGTTAATTACTTTCTGATGATCTCCTCTAAGGTTTCTATTCTTGATACAAGTTGCACCTCTTACCTTGAAGTTTCTTACCTACAAAAGATTGTGTTGTATTTTTCAACTTTCTTGTACCATGACCTCTTCTGTGAGCCATGAAAGATCTATTATGCTGAGTTTCATGCTCAAGGGTGGTTAAGTGCATGCTGATTTACTGGAAGCATATGCAGGCAATATTTTTTTTTCCTCTCCATCAGAATACCCAAAATTCTACCTCCATTTGCAGGTGTGAGGTGGCCGTACTACTTGATGTATTCCTGACATCAAAGTCTTGGCCAGTCATGGATTTGCTGAGCATTTTGTGATTTTATAGCAACTTTCTGTTTTTCTGAAACTGATCAGAGGGTACAGGATATAGAGCAACTCATCTACATTCCCATGCCACAAGGAGTGAGTTGACTCCCCACCTTCACCTCCTGCGGGGCCATACAGATCAGTTCTTCTGCAGCAAATGTGTTTCAGTTCCATTTTCAAACCAAGAGTACAAGGAATTGTCTCATATTTCTTAAAAGACTGTCAGTTTGCACATTCCTTTTATTGCAGTGCAGTAGGGAATACAAATGTTTAACAAAATAAAATAATCCTTACAAGATTTTTTTTTCTTTGATCCATGAACATGGAAACAAATTGTGTAACAAATGCTCCTGTAACAGCCAGGAGCAGCATTATCCTGGTTCCCACATTCCTGCTCTTCCTGCATCCATGCATGTATGTGCCTGTGCACTCAGAATTGCTGCATACATGTAGTGTGTGGATGTGTATGCAAGATACAAGCACAACTTACACGAACACAGCACTGAAGCATAGTTGTCTCAGTGTAGCACCACCAAAACCTGTGCCTCTAGATATGTGATGCTGTTTTTCCTCTGATGAAAAGTGGCTTGACATGAAATGTAGGCAGTTCTGGTGTGTAGCACCAGCCATTGCGTTAATGCTGTCATCCCATTCAACACCAGGAAAGACAAAGAAAAAAAAATCATGTTAATGTGTGATAGAAGGGTAACAAAAAGGATAGTGTGGTGAAAAATGGGGTGTACCTAGATAGCTGTGTTTCATAATCACTCGTGCCTTTTGTAGAAGTATAAAATGTAATGTATGATGGGCTGTTTAAGACAGAGAGATATATTTTATATTATTACTAATTCTTCCCTCCTGCTCCTAGGCCACACCTACTTCAAAAGTGATTCCAGACTCAGATCTTGACAGAGATCATGACCCTGTTGAAACCAATGGCTGTTTTATTCTGGAATTCAGTTGGGCCAGGCTTTCATCTCTGGTATTTTCCCTTGAACATGTCTTTTTTCTATACTCTTCCTCCAAAGTGTGGTGTTTCTATTTCTACTACTTTTTTCCCTCTCTGTTCCTCTGAAAGTTCTTTGAAAGCTTACTTTTTTTGTTGAGCAATTTACTATAAATTTGCTCTTGAGTAGGAGAAAATGTGGGGAAATATCACTTCACTCCTGAGCTAGTAAAGTAGGGTTGCAGTGAGTCTCAATAATTATGTTTTTCTGAATACTTCTGCTTTCATCATAAAATGTCTTTAGTTTTTAATGAAAGGGAACAGACAGTGAACAAAATAAATATTCCAAGGAGAAACCTGTCTCTTAACAGGCTGCAGAAACTCGGGTAATGAGATGGCTGGTGTCCTGACCTACAAAGCTAGGGCTCTTAGAAATGTCGAGGGAGGCAGAATGCAACAATTTCAAACAAGAAATGCTTTCTAGCTCTCTAGCCTCTTTTGCTGTTGTCATCATTAAGGTTAACAGTGAATTTTTTTTTTTTGACACTTTAGTGTTGCATAAAGAGTACTCACACCAGTATTCAAAGAAATTATTCATATGGAGGTAGGTATACCACAGTCATGTCAGTTATGTCTGGGTTTGCCATGTTTTTCTTTGTTATATACAGACACAGTAATTAGTAATTATCAAAATGTTTTTGATATTTCAAAATTGGAGACATTTGAAATAATGGCAGCTAGTAGAGGACATTGGAGATAGTTGTTTTGTTTTTTTTTTTTTTTGCAGTATTTTATCTGCAGAAAACACGCAGAATAGAGAAGGTGTTGTATGGTGCTGCTGTTATTTTGGTTGATTGAAACAAATGGCTGGCGAATCTTGATGTAAATCTCCTGCTCATGACCTCTACAGATGGCAGTGCATTATAGATCTCAGCTGCAGTTCCTGCATGTATGGGCTAACACATGTATACACTGCTCTAGCTGAACTGTATTTGTTGGTGTGTCATCTCCAGCATCTCTTTGTATTACTCCTTTAAAACCAAAACCTACAAATTGTTCACAGCTGCAGATGAGATCACAAGTTCCAGTCTTTCTTTCTTCACCTTGCAATGGCAGGTAAGATTATGCACCTTTATGAGTTTTCTGAATATATCCCTTTTGTAAAGAAGAAGAAGTTCCAGCACATTTCTGTGCCCTATTTTCTGTGTCACAGACTGTGAATCTTCTTTCCATCAAGTGTTTTATGTTAAAAGCCGGGGAATCACACACTTACCTTCAAATTTGACTTTGGTTCCTTGGCATGATGCCATGATTTTTGTGATTGTGAAGAAATGCTTGCAAACATTAAAAATAGCCTCCTCTGATGCCTATATTTGTATCATCTGTTCATGTTTGATATGAGTTTAGCTGAATATGAGACATGAAGATTAACCACTGCCCTCTGAAATGTTTTCTTTCCCTTGTTTTATGAGAGTAATCCTATTTCTTTTAGAATCAAGTGAATGGCAGGCCAAGGAGCCCAAATGAACAGATGATGTTTGATTTCCCAAACCAGGTGTTTATGTTATGATGCTTTCCTAAGAAGCAGGACAGGGCACTAATACTGTGCAGATCGACTTGGTTGTGTGTTTTCAAGCAGCAGATTATGTGAAATCAGGGCTATAAGGCCGAGTGAAGTCCTGGCCCTGCTGGAACAAATGGAGAACTGGGTTCACTGGGGGACTCCCACTTCAAAGAGAGCCTCCAAAGTTTCAAGTACTGCAAGCATTTGGTTCCTTGCTTTGTTCAGCCCAACTGATGCTGTTTTCAGCTACTTGGCAATTGTAAAGAGAGCTAATGCTCTTTATTTAAGTCAGTTCTCCCCCTTGGCTTCTTGTTAACCTTGGACAACCCCAAGGTTAGTATATAGTAAGGTTATTATAGTATGGACTATAATAAGAGTTTGAAACATGCAAAAAAATTCAGAAGGCATCCAAGAGTTTGGAACAGCACTGCTGTGTAGTTGAAGATCTCTGGATGAAATGGACATTTCTGTTGCATACATTCTGTCCTGCATGTTAGAAGAAATGCAAGGCAGTCAGAAGTTTTGGCTGTATTCCTGTGCTGCATAATGATGGAAACGAATTCATTCAGTTGGAGCTCTGAAATTTTCTTACTCAGTGGGTCTACAACCAGGAAAAAACTCCCCTCTCTTCATCCACTGTTCATCAGTTCTGCACAGCCCTTCAGAGCTTATATCTTAGATTGTCACACCTATTGAGTGCAAGTATTTTTACACATTTGGTTCATCTTGTCATTGAGCCATAAAGACTTAACATCCCTGCTGATTTTTGAGGTCTGTAATTATTGCTGGATTCTAGATGGTAGCCATGCCTTCCTGATAGCCACTAGTTTATTATTGAGTAAGCCCTCACATATGCATTTTCTTAGAAAGGATGAAATGGCTTTTGTCACCCCTTAATCCTATGTCAAAGGGTAGAAAATGCCAGGTTTTTTCTATGTGAGCTGGATGGACATCAGAGACTCTTCTCTCTCTTTGGGTCTCACAATCCTGCTTTGAAACGTCTTTTAAAGAGATGAAAAGGGTGTAGTTGCAGCTTTAAAACCAAGAACTTTTCACATTATTGAAATAAATAGTTCCCCTTTTTATTTTGGAGTCCACATTGAGATAATACACAGAAGCAAAAAAAACATGGATGACTTCTATTTTATTGTTTCCTTACGTCTCACTCCCCCCCTCCTTAATTTATTTTTGGGGTCTGGAAAGAAAAGCATGCTGAAAAGCCCCAGTGTATTGATGTGTGAAATTGAAGGAGTTGCTCATTCTTGTGATGGAGCCACTGTGCCCTTTGACAGGGTTAAGATTAAAAGAAATACACTGGAAAACATGTACCTAAGTATGAAAAATTCCTTAAATTCAGGGTGTGTTCATACAAAATGAAGTTTCTACAGTGTGGAAATCATTAAACCTGATCCAGAAAAAATGCGAGGTGCCCCAGCCATTGAGATGTGAATCTCTTTAATCCGCACAAGCATTAGAAAAATCTGAAACATGTGAAAGTTCAAAAGCTGCAAAGCCATTACATGACTTCTTATTCATTTCTCAAATATTGTAACTTTCTATTGAACTGTGAAGAGACTTTTTCTTACATTTTTTTTCTTTTCATAAGGTATAGATCAGTCACTCACTAATGTGTTACCGCACATTGGGAATCTGAAAGTTTTACTTGGTTATATCTACTTGGATATAAATTTTTGATTGTTTTTAGAGCATTTTTTGTAGCATTTCAATGGTTGGTAACTTGCAGCTTTTCAGCAGCTGCTGCTAGGAAAGGGGGAAAGGGCACAACAGAGTTCAATTTTTAATTATTTTAAAATCCCAAACAATTTCACAGTACATTTAGAGGTAACTTCAATGATTAGCTACAACTTTGCATAATATGAATGCATGCTAATTAAAACCCAAACCAAATAAAAATCTTAACAAAACCAAAGCAACACAAAAAGCTTTTTTTCATCTTAACTTCACATCTCTGAAGTACACCAAGAGGACCTTCAAATCCAGTGAAAACTTCAGAGAAAACAGTAAATTACTACTTGCAAAAGGACAGACTTGGTTGGTAACAGAAATGCTTAGCCCAAGGGCTTCCCACTACCAACAACCTTCTAAAGTGCACACATGTCTAGCTCCAAGGGCCAGAATATTTATGCCTGGTCTCAGGCTGTCTCCCTGCTGCTGCAGTAGCCAAACCTCCTGCAGAGGCTTGGGCAGTCTGACAGATCTGGCTTTCCCTCTGTGGGAGTATTAATTTATTTTGCATCTGCAATTGTAACATAAGGCTCATTTTTGATCCTTTTGCCCTTTCTGCAGCCAGTTATACAGCCCTAAAGTTTTCAAATAGTTGTCTCTCACAGGGGTATGAGTCGTGCTTTAGGCTGTTTGCTTAAATGCAGTTCTTGTTGAGATAAAGCTGCTCGGAAAGGGAGGGAGGCCCATATGTCTGATGGTTTTGTTCTAGGAGCTGCCAGGGATGTAGTTACACTACAGTGTCTGAAACAATAATAGATCTTCACATATAGGATAGCAGGCTTTCTTTAGGGTAAAAAAGAATAGAAAGTGTCACATTCATTCGTCATTTGAAAATCAGCCACAAATTTTTGTCAGTGAAACTCCTGTGAGAAGACAGTGTAATTACTAAAATCAGTTGGAGTTGGATTTTAAAAAGGCAGACAACTGTAGAATCTGACAAAGAGACTTTTTGAGTCCTCTTACCACAAAA
>VWYP01017762.1:193125-249107 GCA_013400435.1 Pycnonotus jocosus | reverse complement strand
AAAAAAATTTTTTTAGTTTTTTAAAAAAAAAAAAAAAAAAAAAAAAAAAAAAAAAAAAAAAGACAGGGAGAGGCCTGTTTTCCACATAAAAATAGTTGGCAACCTGACTTTCATTGACTTGCCAAAAGATGTATCAGAGGGGCTGAGGTAATCCGCTAATTTCTGAGGTGGTGAAGCAGAAAAGTGTGAGTGGGCAAGAGATAGGAGCAACTGCAGGACCAGAGGGAAAGGTCAGCTGAGAACTCTGGGATGTCTAGAGGACACCACATTCTCAAGCAATATTTATCATTTAGAGTTATAAAACCTAAGTAAAATAAATGTCTCAAACCTGTGCCAAGACCCAAAGAGTTTGAAGGTAAACATTAGATAAGAATTAGCTGCATTCATTCTGTCCTTTGCTGCCAAGGCCTCACAAAACAACAAAGGACTATTGATCAAAAAGGTCATGTATAAGGGGGCAGGGTTTGAAGAAACTGAATTAAAAAAAAAAAAATCCCAAATGAGACAAATACAAAAATAGTAACTCAGAGATGAATGGGGTTCTGTACATCAGGCATTTCTCACATGCATTCATTTGTCTGCACAGATACATTGAATATCTATAATTTTTTTGGTTTGCACAGTGACATACCCTTGTAGTCTCCAGGGCTTGAACTGGGGAGTAATTAGAGGTATCCCTCTAAATGAAGTAGAAAAAGAAGCAAAAGAAAACATGTTGTGTTGGTGCTTGGGTTTTCCACTTGGTGCTCGCGACATCTTGGACAGATACTTAAGGCTGCTCGCATGTAAAGTGGTAGCCAGTGGTGGCTGACCTACTATTGAAGTATTTAGGAATCCCATAGTAGCAGCAGCAGCTGCTAAGGGATATTATATGAACAAGCTGCTGTTATCTTGATCTTCTTGACCAGAAAGGGTATTTTCCTTCCAGGAGGTTACATGGTAAAGGGGAATAATTCTTTGTAGCTGGGATGTGCAACTTGTCAGCCTCTCATATCCTGAAAAATATTAATAAAGGGCAATTTACTTATGTGAGTGCTGCTGGAAAAAAGGCTTTAAAGTACAAGAGATTCTAGTGTCATCTGCAGACAGCAATCTGCTAAGTGTGTGTTTTGGGGGGCAAGAGGAGAAAGAGCATTGCCTGTGAATGACAAGTGCCTATCTCATAATGTCATGTTACCATTGGGGATGAATAAAGAAAAAGGCCCATTATATTATATCTAACTAAAAAGCAACTTAACAAAGAAATACTCTGTGTTGTTAGTGAGAGGAAGGATAGACTTGTGGTTAGGGCACAGGAGCTGCTGATTCAAATTCCTGGCTCTGCAAGAGACTTCCTTTGTGACCTTGGGCAACTCACGTACTACCACACTTCAAAATGGGGGTAGCACCCAAACTGGAGAGAGAGATTTCCTAGAGAGACACCTTCCCATTGCAGCACTCTAATGGGTACCCAAGTGGACAGATCCCCAAGATGCTGCAAAAAGATCTTGAAAATGTGCAATAAAATTAGGAACTATAGAGTTTGGACACCTTTTTCTTCTTGTTTCTTTTGTATTTCCCTCTTTCCTCTCCACCCCTCTGCTCCCCTTCTTTTTTTCTTCTCTCTTTTTCCTATGAAAGTCTGGCTCTGATGCTGGTTATTGAGCATTTGAGAATCTGATCCTTGACCTCCCTTAGGATTCTGACTTAGTCATTTTAAGGCCTGGTTTCCCAGCTGAAAATGGAGATAACAATGCTTTCTTTATCTGACTGCCTGCCAGTTTTATCTCTTTAGACACTGAAGCATTGGGGAGAGGGATTTCCTTCTATAATATACAGGTATTTCAACCAAATCTTTGAGGGGGATTGAAAGAAATAGGAACTTTAGGCATTAGTGTGATGAAAAGAGGCACACAAATGGTGGTAGAAGCAGCCATTTTGATTTTTAATAAATGATGAGCCCAATTCAGTAGTATTAGAGATTGTTATAGAAAGAGAAGACAATTTGGGTCTGAATCAGGATTTCTTCAAGACTTGGGAATGTTGAGATTGAAACTTGTGGGTTGAGCACATCTCTAGAGTTAGATTAGAGTCTGTGTTGAAGTATGTTTTCAATTATATTCTGTTAGAAAAGTAATGCTGAAATTTATCTTAAGTTGTCACAGGGCTTCAAAGCATGGGCTTTTCCTCTCTCTAAGTCCTTGAACAGACGCAGGATGTGTTGTGGCAAAACTGTTTCCAATTAAGTTGGTGCATTCTGTTCTTTAATGTTTTGGGACTTTAGGTTAAAGAAAAATCCTGTAGCCAGAGTTCAGAAGGATGATTCAGATAAATTTGCCTTGAAAGCAGTCACTTGCCTGAGTTTCTGTGACTGCACCATGTTGGGTCATCGGGGTGACACATAGCCATGAACTTCACTGACACTCTGCTGATTAATATTGACTGGGGATCCAGATCTTCTCTGGGATAGGTCACTGAATGTAAAAGTAGGAACTTGAAGCATCTGGGTTGAGGGAAAGAAGTTATTCCAGCAAATTTCTCTGTTGCTTGTATCTGCTGTAAATTTCTGCTAAAGTGTGACTTGTCTAGCTGAACAAGTTTTTGGAGTTCCAGGGGTTTTCCCCCAACCATCTGAAACATTGCTCTTATTACCCATCATTTCATGGAGTGCTATGCTGAAAACTTCTGTCGTGCTGAAGATTAAAAAGGGATTAAGAGGGTGTAATGGATTTTTCAGCTAAATGTATGTACATACATAGCACATAAATTGTTCAGGTTCAGTTCTCCAACTCAAGACAAATACTTGCACATGTACATTTGACACTCTTATTTGTCAGTTCTGGAGCTGCCTCTGCAAGCATCCCTGAACATCCAGCAGTATGTTCTCTCTCATGCATGCTGGCCTCCATTCCTGCAACATGCTGGGCAAAGCCTTCCCTGCTGACCCTGGCTAGTCAGGTTATGCCAGAACTTCATTTCACTCACTGATGTCCACAGCTTTGCAATGGCTAGTCTGCTCTGTTCTGTTTTACCTCCAGGAAAAATTTTGGACCACTCAGAAAACATACTCAAGCTGACTTTGGCAAAGGTAAAATATATCTGGAAATGATGATGGAAATAAATCTCTGCATTTTCATGGACTAAATGAAGAATTAAACTCTTGTGACATATGAGAAAATGGTCAGTTTCTTACTCTAGTCATTATCCTGTTGCAGGAGTGTATGTGACTGGCAGTCAGTGCTGAGTGAGTCTTGGATTTTTTAAAATTTCATGAAAGCATTTTGGTAGGGGTTTTTTTGGTTGGTTGTTGTTGTTGTTGTTGCTGCTGCTGTGTTGTTTTGTTTTGTTTTTAAAGTCTTTAAGAATGAAGTGTATTGTGGATAAATATATTACTGAAGACATTCACCTAATATTGTCCACTTAGCTGTAAGAAGTTTTTGCAGGTATTCAGCAATGCATTAAGCATCCATAGGAGATATAAGGAAAAGGCTTCATAAATTACTGAGTAGTTTTTTGAGGATCAAAAAGTTTCTCCAGCTTCTCTTCACTAATATAATCTTATCTGTGTGACCTTACAAAGTCTTTTCGCCATTACTGCAATCTGTCAGTATGTGCAGTGACAGGGATTGTAAGTAGATAAAAGCTTTGATTTCAGTTTCCCCCTTGTTTTTGATGTGTTTAATATATGTATTAAAAAAAATCAGGTAACTCAGAAGTTTAAATATCATGAAGCTGCTTACTCTTGGTTCTCTTAAAACTAGATTTGGCTTTGGTATTCTTAAAAGATCAGTTTGAAATCTGGCATCTGAAAATATAAAAAAAATTTTTTAACATAACATTAGGCTATACTGTAATTCAGAATGTTGTCCATCTCTAGACTTGAAAAGGCAGGTCAAACCTTTCTTCCATCTAAAATTTTAATTGCAAGCTGTTTTAAATAAACTTCCTGGACACAGAAGACACTGAAGCTTTGATGTATGCACCATGGGATAATTGTACTAATTCTGAATGATATTTGGTTGTATTATCCATGACAAGTATGCTGTTTCCCTTGTCTGTGTTTATAATCTTAGCACTGTGTTTTTATCATAGAAAGAGGATATGCTTTTCTTTTAGTATAAACAAGAAAACCAAAGAAAAATAACCTCAATTTGACATGGGTCCCCTTAAAACTTGGGGAAATATTATGCATGCCCTCATAATGAGAGGTAAGGAAAAAAAAAGCATTTATTTTGCTTAGGGAAAAATGTGGAATATTAGATCTCATTCTGGAAATCTGAGCTCTGGTCTGTGATGTCTAGGAAGGAGCAAATTTTATGTTCTGTGTAGAACTGTATACTGGTCACCACTATGAATTAATTCTTGATAAGCTGAGTGTGTTCTGTCTACTTTCTAAACCATAGTGAAAATCAATTTTAGTGTGGTGTCAAGCTGGAAATATTTGAATGAGCAGATTAAAAAAAAGGAGTTAAAAAATACATTTATTAAACATATTAAATGAAAGAGGAGCCAAACAATTTGCTATAAATGAATGAGTGCTGATCTTAAAAAGAATGAAGGAAACTTCCAAACCAATGAAATGAAGATATTTTTATTCAAAGTCTAGCATATACATAAGAGATTAATTGACACGCTTTATTATTTACTCTGAGAATCTATTCTGAAATTATTGTGTTGCTCCTGTCAATGTTCTAGTTTCCTCCAGGCAAAGAACCTTATGACTTTCACATCAAACACTATGCATGGCCCGATGGTTGCTTCACAGAGGAGTACAACATGTTTCATCCTTTCCTGCCTACAGGCCTTAAAACTTATTTAGAGGAGGAACCACAGCTGCTTTTTTTCCCAGAGAGCATCAGGGTTTTTATTACTGGTGACGTGACTCAGCTCTAATGCTAGTGACCCAGATCCTCACCATAATGGGCATTATCTCAACAGTCATAGCACAATCATTTGAATGCTTCAGTTTTGCACAAGTGAGACCAAATGCAGAGAGATTATACAATAGCAAGCAGATCCCTAATAGTCAGAACTGTTGTGCTGTATTGACGTACGGCTTGCAAGAGACAGCTTAAGTATTATCAGGGGTTTTTCAAGTTTTGAGTAAATAGGGCATAATGTAAGTGGTAGGAATGAGATAGTGAAGTTAAAGATTTTGCAATTGCTTAACTTAAATGAGACTATTTCCAGCAACAATTGAAATTTCTTTATAAAAAGAAAAAAAGACAGCTAGAACATGACAGACACACTGCCTGGTCTGCCTTTTGGCAGAAAGATAGCTTTTTGATCCATTCATTGTTGACTGACATCATATATTTTTACTCACCTGCTGATTGCTGCTCACAGTACTAACTTGATCTCAAGCTTATTTTGACAGAAGAGCGTGTCTGTTGTGACAAAAGCACACTTGCACAAGGCATTTGTGGCCAACAAAATACTAGAAGGGGTGTGAAGATTTCCTGATGACTTCAGGTGTAGCCAGCAAACACTCACTAGCATGTTGTCCTTCATTGAGTTATTCAGGTTCCTAAAGTTATATATGCGCCAGAAAAACTGTGATGGCTCAGGGATTAAATTACTTTCATTTCTTGCTTTCATCCTTTCTTTCTTCCTTTTCCCTCTCCACCCTCCATCTGGCCTTCCAAGGAATGTATATTGACTTTTTGCCCTAGATTGTCACTGAGACAATGATAAACAGAGTTTCTGTGTGGGATTGTTTTGTAAAGGTCAGATTTTTTATATCCTTTTTCTAACCGCTGCTCTCAGGTTTTGATCATTTAAGCTAAATACTTTCAGAGATAGCATCTCAACATTCTAAGGTGCTTGAATTGTTGCATTAATTTAAGATTTTATAAATAATTACTATGTTGCATAAAAAATACCTACCTTTTGACTGAGTTAGGACTGCATCTAAAAGACTAAAAATAGATCCATCAGTGCCTAAGGGCTTTAAGTCAAGTCTTTACATGAATTCATGGATGAGTTTACTTGGAAAACATTGACTGGCACTGGAAAACAGAAGCTGGACAAAATTAACAGCAAATCCTCTCAGCAGAGTAGATCTGTTGACTGTCAGCTGCCCTAGATTTTAGAGTGCAAAACCGCTCAGACGGTTGCTGAGCATCAGTGGCTCAGAGAGTTGGGGAAATTAGCCTCTGGTTGTGAGCATAATTGGACTCCATTCAGAGAACTTTCAAGGTTTTAATATTTTAAATATTTGAGTGAAGGAAAAATGATTTGTTTTCATTGCTCTGTCTGAAAGGCTGGCGGGTATTTTCATTTTCTGGTTTTAATGCCTAATTCTCCTCAGAGGATCTTAGCATACATGCTGCTTTATAAAGGACACCTTTTGCTGCCCTTACTGAAGCACCTACCTCCATCCACCCTTTTCCTTGTTGGAACACCCTGTAAATGTGGCAATAAAAGCTGGTACAGTGAGAGCAGTGACTCCAAATGCAGAAACAGATATCACCTCTGAACATGCCAAAAGCATGTGTCCTGCTTCAACAGCTCTCCTTTTTATCATAGTAAAGTTTTAGTAAGGCTTGAGAGTATCAGAAAAGTAAAACAAGGATTATTAAAAAAAAAAAAAAAGCCATGAAAAACTCCCACTACTTCCTCTTGAGATTCTTTAATGTTTCCTACATATCTGTAGAGGGCTTGTATTTGCAGCAGTAAGTCTATTTTCATCTCAGATACAGGGCAAAAAAAAGGTTTTATTTTTTGTTTTTAACCTCCTAAAGTGAGTTAATGGAAGATGTCCCTTTCTTATGTACCTCAAACCAATAGAAATAATAATTTTCTCATTCTGTTTGATTACTATTTAATAAATAATTGTTAATGATCCTTCAGTCCTATATTTGCATGGTCCACTACCCATTCCCCACACACTCCAAAAGACGTCCATCAAGACATACATATTAATTAGGCAGAATTGTGTAAGTTTTTTCCCCAGAATTTTGATATTACATAACAAAATCTTGTAAGTTAAAAAGAATGTTCTCAATCATTTATGCTCAGAAAAAAAGAAGGTTTAAATAAGGAGAGAAATTAGATTTCCTGAGATCCAGAACCAAAACTTTCCACTTAGAAGTAATACAGAATCCTGCAATTAAGAATCTAACTGAAAAGGCTCATATACATGTGGATGTGCCTGTATGTGTATGCATCTTTATCTATCTCTGCATTTCCTAGAAGTTGCTTCAGAAGCTTAGACTGGAACAAACCTGTCTGTAAGAGAGAGCTCCTCTGGGTTTAGTGAGGCGTTGCACGGCCGCAAATGCTAATCAACACAGGTAAGACCAATCAACACTTCATTGATCACAAAAGAATTCAGATTTGATGTGACATGTAGGGGTAGAAGAGCTGCATCTGTTTGGGCACCAGTGAGGCTGCGAAATCCAGAGCACAATGTACTGCAAGGGAGAAGGAACAAAATAACTACATGCGTGCATAATGTTCACAAGGACAAGCAACAGATCCAGAAGGAAATATGAAGGAGAGAGCTATGGAAAATGTTTACTGCCCTGAAAAGGGATTTAAATGAATGTCCAGAATAAAAATTTTCCTAGTTACACAATATAAACAGCAGAGGAAATTTTAAGATTTGGTTCCTAGGTATGCGGAAATTATTCCTGCTTACTTTGTTATAACTCATGCTATGTGGCTTAAATGAGGCTGTGATAGATATGCAGCCTGTGTCAGAAAGAGAGCATTTAATTATGTAAATCTGATTAAAAGCTACTGCATTGTAACAATGAAAATAACTAAAACATCTGTTAAAAATATAATGAATAATTTTTCAGAGCTGAAGATGTCAGGGTTAATTATTTGATTTTAAGGTCAAATTCCAAGTGGACTCCATCATTCATCTACCCTTTTTATGAAGAGTTTGTTAAAAAAAATCAGACAGCGGAGGAAATATAAGGGGGGGAAATCGATGTTTCCAGCAGATCCCATAAAACTGTGGACATTTTTTCTACTTGGTTAGTCTGCCTTGACATATAAGAGGTATTAAATTTTATTTCTGGACTTATCGTTCTATGCTTCCAGTGTAAAATTTTACGCTCAGTATTCTCTCCAGACCTACATAAATGCATTTCTCTTTACCCATCTCCATAGATAGAACAATTGACAATGATTAGACTGACAGAGCATCGCTGTTTGCTCAGCAGCTATGCCCATCCACCCCAAACTCTTTCTCATCTTCCCTTTTGTACATGGTAATATCCTTTTCTAAAAGCAAGTAAGTTCTGTGAACAGTTTTGAGTGGAGTTTTGCTTCAAGTTCATATTTTGATTTGAAATTAAAGGATGTTTCTTCAGTCAAATTTCTTTTCCTTTGGGAGAATAGGTGAAGATTCCTCTGATCAAAGTTTGTGAGGCAGACTGACTTCATGATGAAGCTGCTGATGTCATAGAAAAAGTGCTTGTTGGCAGAAATGCCCATAAGGAATTCTTTCTACAGGCACCTTAGGTTCTGGAGATAAAACCAAGATTTTCCAATATTACTAGATTTAAGAGAAATGAGGTGATTCTAGTTCCTTACAGTCAAATGAAATATGCTCTTACACATATCTCAGTGAAGATAAGTTTCTGGTTTTAGCAAAGATTTCACTCATGTTAGTAGAAACCTAAAGAGGAATTTGTGCTATTTGTGACATTGAGCCAAATTCCTTTCTGACTGTCCTTTGGAATAACTTTTGCTATTTTTTCACCTCATTCCCCATTCCTGATTACTATCAGGTCGATAATTCCTCCTTTTATTTTTTTTCCTTCAAACTCTTTAATTATTACCAGCCCAAATTAAAGCCCTTTTCAGCAGATACTTTTTCTGATTTTTCCATTCAAGGAAGGATCTAAAGCAAACAAAAAGAAACCATTGACACAGAAAAAGTTGTGGAATTCACTGCAGCTGGCAAATTTAGAAAAGCAGTGTTAAAGATTTTAAAGCCAGAGTATCCAGGTTTGCACAGAACAGGCCCACAATAATATTCAATGTGACAATTACCTTCACTATGCACTCCAGCATGTTCAACACATCTTACCTCCAGAGGACGTGAGGATAAGGGAGCTGCCTGTCCCTAGTGGCTTTTTCATGATCATCTCCCACCTGCTGTTTTTAGAAACATGACAGTGGACCAGGCAGTTGTTTAGGGTAGACCAATGCTTCAGTTCCTATGTAAAGCTTTCCTGCTCCCCTTAAGGCCCAAAACTGCCTGCACTGCTTTGCTGGTGTCCAGTTTACACTGGAGTCTTTTATGGCAGAGGTATTATCTTCTTTTTTAGTGTCTAGCTTGTACATAAAGTTGAGGGCATAGATAAAGATAACAATGAAAAGAACAGTTCTGGGCTTGTGTAAGTGAGAAGCAGGATGCATTCTCTGACATTTGTTTGTGATTTACATCAGTGGTTGTCCATGATAAATATTTTTGTAGTGATTTCCAGTTTTCTCAAGGTAGACTGAAATGGAGGATCTTTTTGAGATAGTCTGAGACACTTTTATTATGTAGATGACTTTTTCAAGTCTAGTGGTTAATTCTGGAATGGGAAGTGGTTTCTACAGCTTAGATAATACCAAATGGAACTTGGATGATTTTTTTGCCTTTAATATATGCTTAAATGTGTATGTTCAGGTCACTGTCTCAAAAATAGTGAGAAAATAAAGAATCTTTAACTGACAGACTCAAGGACTGCAGCCTGGAAAATTCTTATTTTTAATGTGTCTTCTTGATAACAGAATGTCTTACCCATAGAGAGCAAAAGCAAAATGATGAATACTTGTTTTGCTGGAATACATTTAAATAAACAAATCTAGTATTAATTTGTCTAAACATTAATTATTATTTTAGCAGACATATTAAAGTTTGTGTGCATTTCAGGATGACCACTCATGGACATTATCTGAAGGGCTGACAGGTTAATATTGTAGAATGACTGAACTAAGAATGATTTTATTGTAGTTGTTGAAGATGAGTGTACAGGATTGGCTTTGGGTCCAGGTAGAAGACAACTTGGTGAACTGCACATTAGACAATTGATAGATAAAGGATATACAGGAGGGCAACCATTCAAGAAAACTGCTGAAATTAGCCTTCAGACAGGGACCCCTTAAATCTCAGGGGAAGTTTTGAACATGGGAGTTAGTGGCATTAGTATTTTGTTTGACTGTCTTGAGCTTATGATGGCAGTGTCTTACCTGTGGGACATGGAAAACTACTCCACCACCCACGTGCTTGTAGCACGGTGACTTGCAACACGCCAAGCTGCCACTCTTTTGTAAGAGAGAACTATCATTAAATGTGGTGAGCCAATTTACTTGCAAGAGCCTGCTGGGTAATAGCAGAAACAGAACAATAGAAATGAGGCAGACCAGTGAGAGGAAGCAAACATAAATCTAAGATGCTGAATTCTACTGAGACAAGAGTGGCTTGCAGTATGAATGCTTCCCTTAATTTATTTCCTGTCTCCTTCCCCCAGTTTTGCCATTATTCTATAGGGAATCCCATTACTGATTTAGATCAATAGCAGACTTCTCAAGGTTTTTGTGGTCCTCTGTAACATCTTTGTTGACGACATGAATGGTGGGATTGAGTGCACCCTCTATCTGCAAGTGTGCTGATGACACCAGGCTGTTGACATTCTGTGGAGCAGGGATGCCATCCAGAGGGACCTTGGCAGGCTTTTAAGAGGTGGGTCTTTCCAAACCTCATAAAGTTCAACCAGGCCAAGGAATAACCCTCAAAGTGTTTGCGAGGTCCTTTGGTCGGAGCATTTCCAAGTACAAGTACTCGGTGGAGAACAGATTGAGAGCATCCCTGAGGAGAAGGACTTAGGGATGTTGGTTGATTAGAAGCTCAAGATGACCTGAGCTTCCAGCTCAGAAAGCCAAGACTGTCCTGGGCTGCACCGAAAGCAACGTGGCCAGCAGATCAAGGCAGGTGATGCTATCGCAATACTCTGCTCTTGTGGACCCTACCCAGAGCCCTGTGTTCAGCTCTTTGGTCCCCAAAGAAGGTCTTGGAGTGAGTCCAGAGGAGCCACAAAGATCATCAGAGGTCTGGAGCACCTCTTGTAGAAGACAGGCTGAGAAAGTTGGAGATCTTCAGCTTGGAGAAGAGAAGGCTCCAGGGAGACCTTATAGCAGCTTCCCAGTACCTGAAATGGGCCTACAAGAAAGCTGGAGAGAGGCTTTTTACAAGAGCATGTACTGACAGGACAAGTAAATGAAGGAATCAGCTCTCAAAGTGTTCACGAGCTTTAGAAAACTGTATGTGATTTTGCATATGGCTCAAGAAATTATTGATAGATTTTCAGACAGTGTTATGATTCATAATTCCATTGTTAGACTGCATAAGTTTGATTTGTGCTGCTTAGAATTATTTTGAAACCAGGGTGCTGTTAGGAATATCTCTTGTACTAAAGTCCTGAATAAGGATGAATTTCATCCATTCTGAATGTCATAGAAAATCAGTTTCTGTCTTTTTTCTGCCCTCAAAAATTCCTGATTTCCTGGTAACTCTTAGGCTTATTCTTTTAATCACTTCACAGCATGTAGGGGCCTAGAATATTTCCCCATCCCCATAGGCATTTTCACAGTGCAGCTGTTGATCATGTGAACATATTCATGCTTCCTTCACAGCTGACACCCTGCAAATGTCTGGCATGCCTGGAGATGGCAAACATGTGTTCAGAGCAAAAGGAGCTTTCTTCTTATACAAATGGCATGTCAATTTTCTGGAGGGTTAGGGAATTTGAAGTGAAAATAAGGATTTCTTCAATTGCATTAAGACAATACAGTCTATCAATGAATAAAAAGTGTTTTCTGCTGAAGTATGGATCTAGGAATACAACCAAAAACTAAGTATCTTTCTTTGTTTTTATTCCCTTATAAATAAAGGATTTCAGAGCAATAAAGTTAAATGTTTCACAGATTTAATATTTTTAGCTTGTCTCACCTCACTTTTTTTTTTTTTTGGTAAGAGATGCTTCTTTAAAACTCTTTTGCTGTAAAGTTTAATAAATTTTTGACAGCTGTCAGACAAGGGATGGGCTGAGAAGTCTGCCTATCACACTGACCAACTGTGTCACTGCTTCTTTGTACTTCCATCTGTCTGTCTTTTTCTGTTTCTCATTTTTTTGTCCCACTCTATTACTACAAGTGCCTTTCAGACAAGTAGCATTTTTTGCAAGGTATTTTGTACAACACCTACACAATTGCTCCTGATGCATGTCATCCTCTTGTGTTTTTTCTACTTATTAATTTTTCTTTTCTAGCTAAAAAAATCCTACAGAGTAAAATGAAATCAACCCCCTACAAAACCAAATATATGAAATCTCATATGAATGCAATTATAATTTTGACAAGAGTCTAAAATGTTCAAAGCAGAATCTCCGAGGCATTAACTTCTGTCAGTGCTTGCTTCTTCACTAAAGCAGAGCTCATGCCTTTATGCAAGAATTGAAAAATCCAGTCAGCTAATTAACTATGCCTTCTGTCATTTTTTGAACCCTTTCATTTGAGGGTGCATGAATGTTTCCCTCTGTAACCTAGTGAACCTTACATAAGACAGTGCATTGTCATTTGAGCTAATCTAACCATATTATTTTCTCTGTTTAAGGAAATAAGGCTACAAGGACACATTTATTGCATATCAAATTATTCAGGTCTTTTGTCTTCAGTGAGGCTCATTTTAACAAAATCTGATAAAGGAATAAATGTGTAATGATGAGTAAAATAATGCATCCTGGATAGAGATGACATATCTAATTCTAATGTTAATGGACTTAGTACCAGCAGACAGACAGTTATGCTTCTGTATTCTGCTTTGCATAAATCACCTGACAGAATTTATTAGGTTTATATGCCAGCAAAGTGGACATCTGTGTTTGAAGTAAAACCTTAGGACACATATCTGCTCCCACAATCTTCTTTTCATTTGACAATACATGATCCACAACCACCACTGAACAAGTGATCCTTCTCCATTTTTTTTCAACAGGAAGGATCCAGTCTATTGTTGGCTTTCTGCTTGCCCACTGCCTTGCCCATCCTTTTTGGTACTTCTCACACCAGTCCTCTCTGCCTGCTCCAGGCAGTGAGATAACTGAGTGCATTGGAATAACACCGAATTGCACCCTCTACCTCCTTGAATTTTGAAGATGTACCATCCTTCCTACTACTGCTCTGAGGATGCATTCTTATCCTGTTCTAATGAGGCTATTAAAGATGAAGTGAGCCTTAATATCTGGGAGTAGTATTTTCTTTTAGTCATATAAAGCACATAGTTATATGGACAAATGGATTGCCTCTACAGTGGATGTCTTCTCCTCAGAGCTATTGTCTTGGAAATAGTCCTTGATATTTCAAGCAGTATTTCCCCATTTCATATACTCTATTTGTGAGACAAACACAGCTTCAGAATGACTGGTTTCTAACCATTGTGGTATGCTGTAGGACCCTAAAGATTGATTTTGGAAATTGATTTTGACCATTTGGAAAAGGTCAAAATATTTTTTAAAAACCCAAACCAAACTCACAATCAAAGAACCCAAACCCTACACTCCCAGCTTTTAGCTCACACCAACTTTCACTGTTAGAAACAAAGCACAGTTCTTTTCAACTATGGGAGAAATTACCTTTGTTTCTTGCAGGTTGCAGTTTTAGAAAGGGAGGGAAAGGAATGGCAGACAAATGTCAGACTCTGAATAAAAAGTAATTTTCCATACATAAAAATTCATTGAGAATAAACCAGATATATTTTACCAAGTCACAATGAAGCAGAAAGAACAACTGCAAAGTAGCTCTGTAGAATACAAATAGTGATTCTTCTGTTTAATTTTGATTAAAATTTTTAAAACAACAGCATGAAGTAAGTATAAAAAATATATATATTTTACTGTAAATACATGTTAGGACTGATCTATCTGTTGTTTGACAGAATCTAAAATCTGAAATGTATAATTTGGCATTTCATTGTGTAATACATATGTACCTTCTTACATATTTTTATAGAGAAATATATTAATCTTTTAACACAATATATATTTATACCTTCATAAATAAATAAATATATATATACACATATTTAAGGCATGAGACCTGGTCTTACAAAAAACTCTGGTTTGTATGTCCCATCTTTCTTAAATCGTGTCATGCCTTGAGGGAAAAACTGTATACAACTGAGAATTTGGAGGTTTGAACAAGTCAGCAATAAGATAGTTTAATATTGTGCATAAATGGACCAGAATGAAAATAAGTGTCAGCTGAATAATAAAACATAAATATAAATAAAAAATAATAATAAAAATAAAGATCAGCAAGTCTCACCCACACACTAGTGCATGAAAGTGAATGAAGCAGAGAGAACAGCACTTCCCACAATGAAATCCAGGAAGAGGTTACTGCTTCACACTACATTCTACTTCTGACAACATTGATAACATTGTGATTCAGAATCATATGCATTCTTTTCTATACATTACCATAGCATGATCTACTAAGCTTTAAAAACAGTTCTTCTGTGTTTCTTTTTGCCCATTTCTTACTATATGCTCCATTTTGTGTCAATCAGGATAGAACATTTTATACAGATTCATCAGGGAAGGGCTGTTTTTCTTTAAGGAGATTATCAGGCTGTCCAGGAATTTTTGTGTTCACAGAAACAGGGCTTCTCAGCTTGTGTCTGCATGAGATGAACTACAATGTGCATTGTCTTCACCTTCATGTGGGGTTGTTACCTTCACCTCCCTCTGTCTCTAGCCTCAAGGCACACGTTGTCTCGTATCTACATGCATCCTGTCATGTCTCGTTCTTTGAATAAAACCCATGTTTGGAAGATGGAAAGTGAAGGCCAGGACTGAATTCTGTAGAAATGCATAGAGGAGGCACTCCTTATGCAGATTTTCCCCCTCCTGCATTCAAATGGTAGCTGTAGGAAGCAGCTGCCTTGATTTCTTCCTTGATTTGTTCAAGTCTGTGTGTATAGATAACATCTTGCAGGCAATACCACATTCAGCTCCAACTTCATGGGAGCAGATTCTATCTACTGCAGCAGGTGTAGCATGGACCATGAAGGACCATGAAGCAGTTTGGATGGACTGCAGTGGGGTACTCCAAAATTAGTAACACTGTAAGAGATGGAACTTTGCCTCCAAAATTTCTCTGTTTTCCCTTTGCATATATTGTGGTGAGAATTGCTGCTCTCTGGAAAAATCTGGATTATTCTCAGTGTGAGGTGCTTTTCTTTATGCGTCCTCTATTTGGAAAAGGCCATTAAACCTTTCTAATAAAATGAGTGCATATCAGTATTTTCACACAAATCCATTTCCAAAAGAGATGTGTTTGCCATTTGAACTGCTGCTTAAGAAACCCCTTAAGTATCTATTAGCAACTGTACAGACAGATTTAGAGTCAAGAACTAAATCTTCACAATTTGAACCTGGAGCTTCTTGATTAAAATGTATTTCAATATGAAAGAAATCTGCAGTGGCTGACCCACAATGACTGTGCTTTTAAAGCCTTGATTTGCATGTCACCTAAACTTGCTTTTGTCTTTGCTTGCTTTTAGGTGAGAGAATGCACTATAGTGCTGTAAATCCTGTATAGACTGATCTTCTGTGACAAGTTAAAGTGGTTGCCACCAGCCCAATGGAGTGGGGCAAGTTGGATCCCATGCTAATGGCTGGAGAAGATCAAGACTGAGGAAAATCTCCATGCAGAACCTCTTATAGGCAATGGATCCAGTCCTAGGATCCATATACATCACATTCCTTTGTAACTCTGCTGTGAATCTTCAGGGGAGCTGCACAATATTTGGGTCATCTGTAGAGTACATGAAGAGAATATTACCTATTCAGAAGGAAGAATTCTGATCCCCACTTTACTCTGTTCTGCACTGGCAAAGTGCTTTCTTCCCATCTTTTCTATTTTACTCCAATTTTTACTTATCAGACTGTGGCCTGGTCTCTGCTTCTGAAACCTGTGACACAGTTAGCTGGTACAGGGCAATTTGGGATGCAAAGAGCAAAAGTCTCCTGCTTTCTGTTTTCAATTAAGTCAGATCACTTTCACTGCCAATGATGTCCTCCTCTGTATTTTTTATACACATGAATGTCATGCACTTACATTGGCATTCTTTGGGAATTAAAATGTGGTGTTAATTGTTTATGCCATGTTATATTAACCCTTCCTCTGACATCAACAGGGGTATTCACACAAGAAAGGAATCCAGGTCTGAGCCTTGGATTCCTGTAGCATTCTTCCTTTAACCAAACCCAAATATTACTCTGTGCTTAGATTATGTTCAGTTGCTTCTAAGAGATGATTGTTTGTCTTTCAGATTCCATTCACATGACTATTTTTTCATAACTGATATAGGTTAATTTATACTGCATGGTCTCAGGACTGTGTCATATGAAAAGTAATATTTAGATAGCCAAATATCTGACACAAAAAGCATACAACTATCACACACACACATGGTTAAAAGTCCAAGATATCACATCTCCCTGGTTGGTTATATCTTTCCCTTTCACTGTTTGTGTTGGTTTACTTTCAGTAAATACAACTGCAGATCTTTGGCCTGTGTCACTTGTCAAATAAGGATAAGAAACCTCAAAACAGGAACTCAGTTTTCAAATGTAAATGAGGAAGATACCTAAATCTGAAGAGTTTCCTTATATATATATATCTTTGAAATTCTAGATTATGCAGGTGTATGTTCAAGGGCTAACTTGTACGTACAAGAACCCATTTATGACAATTAAACAATTTTTGTGTGGAAACTATAATAAGTTTAGGGCATGCACTTTGGTATGTACATGCTTTTCCAGAGTAATTGATGGAGTGAATATTGAATACTTCATCTAAAGACATTAAAATACAGAACTGCAAAAAGCCACTAAAGCAATGGATTTTGAATTATTTTAAGCTTACAATATTTTGCTAGATTCTATTTTATTCAGTGTGCTGTCCTGCTTAAACTAAATATAATAGAAAAAACTAGATTTTTATATTTTTTAAATTACATTGCAAATGTTGGGAAAATTGTAATGAGCTAGAGTTTAGATTTGGAAGCATTTAACTACTCAATTTCCATCTGAATTAACATATAATACCATCTTTAATCTTTCCTGTATTTATCACAGTAAATTTTTTCTTGAAAGATATACTTCTGGGAATATATTAATTTTCCTGTGCTATAATATCACTTCTGAAAGGATTAAGACTTTAAATATTAGAGTTCAGTAGGACTGTTCCTAATCTTTGCTGTAATAATAAATACTGAATGTCAGACCTTTTCAAAGATCCAAATTGGAAACATCATTTATCTCACTAAAATTAAAGGACACTCCACATGTGTACATATGAAAGTAGGGAATTGTTATCCCAAATATAGCTTGCAAAGATAATTGGAAAGGATTAATTTACTTCATGTGGCTTTCAGGGATATGACTGGTCCACTGTGTTCCCAGGAAACAAAGAATTTGGAAGTCTTTTGCTGGTGCTGAATTCTCTTCAAAGTTTGCATTCTCAAGTATTTTTAGGTATACCTGTCCTTGAAGAAATGATTCAGCCCAAAACTTCAGGTTTTCCTTGTGGAAGCTTCTTCATATTGCTCCAGACTTTTAATATTAAATTTTGAATATTAAATTTTTTTGTCACTTCATTTATAATATTTGTGGAATAGAATTTCTTTCAATAAGTTATATATGATTATATCTGTCCATGCATAAATATAGATACACACCAAATTTTGGAAGACTCTGTCAATAGAATTAGGCCATGTTATGATGGTTGGTTCAGATATGTTCCAGCAAGTACAGTTTGAGTCAGAGAGGCTCAGACAGAGAGGCTTTTTTCAGTCCTGTGTGGGAAGCTGTTTAATCAAGCTTCTGTACTCTTCATCTGCACCCACAGTTTTACCCGAGTTTTATTTCCCTTGCTTAGATTCCTCCTACTTATTTAAAGCCTCTGGCTCAGCAATCTAACACTGACCTATTTGTTCATGGGCATTTACTTTCCACTGCATGGCTGTTCCATGAAGGTCCTGTGGAAGCAATTCCCTTCCAGCATATTGCCAGCAGGAGACAGCTGACATGAACCTTCTAGGAAAGCTGTGATGTGGTGTAATGTCCACATTCACCTGCAGCCATCAATTTTATGGTGCTGTCTCTGAAAAACAGAGGCGATTGAGTGGATGTGCTGTAAAGGCATCAGTGAGATACCCACTATAATGCTCTCCTGAGAGCAAAGGCATGGTCTGCAGAAATCCAGTCTGGTGAATGTGCTAACACCATGGCGTTTGTGGCAGGCAGACCTCCTGTGAGGTGAGACTCTGCAGAGCCTCTGCGATCTGCTGTGTGTGACTCTGGTTAGTCCCCTTTCAACAAAGAGGTTCTCCAGAAACAAAATCTGTATTTAGGACCTGTATTTAGACATGTAGGTTCAGGCAACAAATGGAATCCCAGAATTCCATTAGGAAACTGTTCATCTCTAGAATATCCAATGATGTGGGAACATCTACTGGTCTGTGTAGCCCTGGTTCCATGCCTGAGGTGTTTTGGTTTTCTGGAATTCCCTGGGAAAGGAATTCCAAAAAATCAAAACACCTCCAGCATGGAACTAGGGCTACAGGTCTGCTTGGTACTGAGGTACCAGCATTCAACTTTTACAGATGTAGATCAGATCTGCATTTATCCCTTCATTATCGCTTCATGGGAATCTGCTTTAATGTAGAGAGTAGGTTGCTTATCAGCTGATATGGTGGGACATGGAACCAGCCTCAGCTGCAGACTCAAGAAACCACAAAATATGTGATTTTGTGAAGCAGTGTAAAAAAACAAGGGTGACAGCTACACAAGAGTGGTTATAGGGCTTTGAAAGAAAGCCTTTCTACCTATGAAACACCTACAAAACATCAGTAGGTGATTTGAGATATTCTTCAGTAGGAAAAGATAATTTGGATAGTGTATTAATTTATTTAATTACTTAAGTATTATTTATTAAATGCTGTCATGTGTGATATTTACTCAGTTTTAGTTGCAGCAGATTTCTTAATCAATGCATTTGTGTATTGCAGAGCCCTATCTTGAGCTGAAAGTTCAAGAATTAAAGAAATGTATCTTTTCACTCATGGAACACTGGAGGTTGTTAGGCAGTCAGTTTTGAGGAAATAGAGGTAATTTTGTTTAGAAAATCTTAGGTGGTGCATGGCCTACACTCATTCACAAAAAATGGCTTCATGTAGGATGAGAAATGCCTCAGATCCTCAGAATCCAAATCACCAAGTGCTAGTTGTATGCCAGGCCTGTGTTTTACTGTGCCATCAGCCAGCCACACTGTCTGTTCTGTAGAAAACTGGCTGCTGCCTCTTGTTTGCTGCAGGGGCTTTACCTGTTCCTTGATTCCTGTGGCCACTCCTGGTCTTCTCCTGAGTGCCACTCTACGAGGCTGGACACTACACTCCCACGTTTGTTGTCAATGCGCATGACTAAAGTGGCATTTTCATATTTGAGCGCAGTCAAGGCCCCTTAAAGCAGAGAGTTGCAAGTGTGAGAGAGAGATATGTTATTCCCTAATGGCTTATTACCATCCCATTTGCAATTCAGATCAGCTCGAAATTGACTGAAATTTTTAAACACATAGCAGGCAGTTTAAACTAATGATTGTCTGGAGGTTCACATCTGACACGAGCTAAGCTTCTGCTCAAAACAAATTGCAAATAATTCCTTCCTTAGAGTCAAAATGTCACTTTTTTACACAGTGCATTGTTGCCAGATTTTGTCAGTTTTGTGAAAAGAAAAGCCACACCAAACCCCATGAAAAAACTACTGAACATTCTGAGTTAGACAGCTGGGTGGCACTGGTGTCGGTCTCCACCCCCCCCATTTACAAAAATGTTTGTGTGTGCATGGATGATGGAAAATCATCCATGTAGCCTGGTGGAAAATCCTTCCCCCTGCTCCAACTCCCAACAACCCTCAGCCTGCACCACATGCCCTGGGCACAGCAGAAGGAGGCCGAGCTGCCAAATATCCCTTGAAGGGAATGGGGTGCCGTGGCCACCAGTGTCTCTGTCCCCACAGCTGTCAGGGTGAATTACAGACTCCCCTTCACCCCATGCATTCTGCCTTGGCCCTCCTCCCTGTTGTCAGCTTGCCTTGGCCCCCACAGCCACAGTCCTGAAAGTGAGGGGGCGGCTGTGGTGTATTGGGATAAGAGAGACGGGACTACTGAGAGACGTGTTAAAAGGATGATTTATTGCTCTTATCTTCGTCAGTCTCAGAGAGGGTGAGAATGTTTTCACATCAGAAGTTAGAGGTCGTGGTATCTCTAGTTACAATGCTTTATAAAGATTTATTGGCCAATAAACTGCTGCCACAAAATTAATTAGTGTCTTTACACCAATCTTTAATTTTTTTGTTTTACACATTTTGTTGCAGCATGGATTTTCTTAACCAGTCATATCACGTCACACAAACCTACATTACTACACCTTATAATTTCTTACTACCTTTATAACTATTTCTATAGCTAAACCTTAAAACTTTCCACTACCTAGCTTTACATGTTTCTGCTTAAACTACGAATCTACATTCTTGCTTCTGGTCTCTAAATCTGGAAGCCTCTTCCAAGGTCTTAAATTAAACGCTATATTAATTTCTATGTCTGGACCTGTAGGTACAGGGTTTTGGGAGTTTTCTTTGCCTTGATTTCCCCCAGTGGTGTATCATAGGGACGATGAGCACTGCACAGACTGGGCACTGTGTGCCCTGATGGACAGTGCTGAGCCTTGTGCTCTTCAGTGGAAAATGCCCTGTGCTGGCACAGAGCTGCAGAGATGCCTTTTCTTTAGGCCCTGGAGATGTAGTAAAATGGGCTTAATCCTTCATTGTTTCCATTTTTCAATATCTTGCAATGGTTGCTTAAAGGAGTATTTCAGAGTTTGAGTTTAATTCCATCAGGATTTCGAGGACCTTAAGTTTGATGATGATAAATAGGGAAGCTCTTTAAAAAGATCCAGTGGAGTGGAAATGGTGTGTTCAATTTGTGTTTGAAATTGAGTTTCCCTTGAAAGAAATAACCCATCTGAAAGGACATGCTGGAGAAATCTTAATAACTTGCAATCCCATATAACTAAATGCAAATAAGGAAATATTTGTTAATTTCTAAAGAGAAAAAGCTTATCTAGAGACAAAAATAAAATCCACATTTCTTTGATGGAATCCTTGTGTATTTCTCCTTTGTAGAAGCTAGCCAAAGGGATAACATTTGGGGCAGTCTCTCTTTTTTACCCACAGTCTTACTGGATCAGTTATGTCTGGATACTCAGTTACTTGAATGTCTGCATTACTTAGCTGAATTGAAGCTCTTTTTGTACTCCAGAAAAAGATTTGTTTTTAAAAAACAGCAATGAACTGTCTTCTGTTCATCATGCTTCTTGTTCAGTTGGTATTTATGTTTTCATCTCAAACTGTGTATTGATATATTTTGTACAACATTTCATTTCTCAAAAGCTTTCACATAGTTCATGGTCATACTTAATGTTTTCTCAGTCTCTTTTTCCACTAGGAAATATTTCTTGAATTGCTGTTAAAATGATGGTTTGATGGAAATTTTCTCATGAGAGAAAGTATGGTGATTATCTACTGAAATTTTAATTTCACTGTAAAATTTTCATTTTCTTGATGAAAAACATGAATCCAGAATGGATTTTAATCTACACATGAAAAGAAATCCTGAAACATTGTTTTATTGGCTTGATTAAGAATGTCTCTGTATTTGTGAAGAAGTAAAAACTGAAACCAAATGAAAGGACTTTTCTTTGCTAAATGTCAGTGTTCCTACTACTTGGTCTTTGCATGTAAAAAATTGCATCTTGTGTTTTTTCTATTTTTTTAAGATGGTAAATATAAAAAAAATCAGTTTCTTAAGCTTTTCTTAACTTTGTGATCTTTTTCGGGAATATCCACCTGCTTGAAACTAGCCCTAGGAAAGAGGTGCATATGTGTTACATTTTCCTTATGCCTTCAATATGTACAGTTGAAATGTGATATACTTTGCATTTAACAAAAAACAGCAACAACAAAGAAAAGGATCAGTTTACAGATTATGTATATGGATTAACATAAAATAAGTTTCTTCTTTCAAAATAACCTTCTAAGTGCCACCTCCTTCTACTATATAAATCTATTTTGTGGGAGAGTAAATTTAAATGCAGTTTGCCCAGCTGCAATTAAGTATATGTAATAGAAGTATTGCTGATTGATTTTAAGGTTATAACTCAAACAAAACTACCTTTCATCTCTGAGGCATGAAAAGCCATTTTTCATCTTTTGATTTGCTGGAGGGAAGGAATGCCATCCAGAGGGACCCTGATAGGCTTGAGAAATGAGCCCATGAAAAACTCAGGAGGTTCAACAAACCCAAGTGCAAAGTCCTGCTTCTGGGTCCCAGCAATTCTCAGCATTAATCCAGCCTGGGGGAAGAATGGATTTAGGGCAGCCTTGTATAGAAGGACTTGGAGACACCAGTGGTTAAAAAATTGAATATGAGCTGGCAACGTGCACTTTTAACCCAGAAATTCAATCACACTCTTCATCAAAGAAGTTTGGCCATCACGTTAACAGAGATGATTCTGCCCACTCTACTCTGCCCTTGTGAAATGCTACTTGGGGGACTGTGTGCAGTTTTTGGGTGCCCAGTATAAGTACTGTTAGAGCAGATCCAAAAGAGGGTCACAAAAATGATCTGCTGGCTGGAACACTTCTCCTATGAAGAAGGGCTGGGAAAGCTGGGGCTGTTTAGCCTGGAGAACAGAGGGTTCCAGGGAGAACTTATTGTCACCTTTCACTATATTAGTGGGGTGCCTTTTCCTGTAGTGAAGAAGGACAACAGTTTTAGACTGAAAGAGGGTAGATTTAGATTGAATAAAAGGAGGAAATTTTTTTAAAATAGAGTGGTGAGATGCTGAAATGTTGCTCAGAGAAGCTGTAGATGCTCCATTATCCCAAGTGTTCAAGATCAGGTTGAATGAGGCATTGAGCAACCCGATCTAGAGAATGTCCCAATCCGCTGTAGGGGGGGGTTGACAAGATAATCCTTCCAGCCCAGATAATTTAGTGATTCTATGATTCAGTGCAAGCTTTGGAGGTGTTTCTTGACCATCTCTCTAAACATGTAGTACACATTCAAGACTGTAGCACTATCATTCTACAGCTTTGCTCTACCCTTTGCCCCCAGTAAGATTTACACCATGACAATAAAATATATATTTCCCTTAATTTAGGCCAGGACAGGATTCATAATCCCTTTGATGAAAAGGCTGTACCAGTTACGGCATGGCTTGATGTTAAGGTGATATGCACAGTATAAATAATTACATTGGTACCTTTTCCCCCTCACAGAAATAGTGTAGCTTTTTTTTTTCCCCCCTGAGTTATGACATGCACAAAAAGGGTTTTCTAGAGGATCAAAAACATCTTGTGAAGCAGTACTATTATCTAACACTGTACTAAAAGCTTCAAGACTTGTTTTAGTATTAGTCTCTTTGTCTTATATTCATCTAAATATTACTTTCACTGGAATCTGAAGTGAAAAAATAGAAAAAGGATATCCTAACCTTCTTGAAAACCATTTCTCATGCTTTTGCTTTACTGTTTTCATGGTGCCATACATCAAAAGCTAATCTCTCAATAAACTCAGCTTGTGCATTGCACTTTCTTCCATCACGTGGCCCTTGAGAGAGCATGAGAGTGTTTTCTAATACCATGAGATATTTTCTAGTACAAAAATGATAAAGGACAGAATCCTTTTTATTTTCTCACTTTGATGCGACAGGGACACAGAAGAACAAATTCCTTGCAAATAACACAAAAAACACTTTAAAGAAATGCTGAGTTGCTTATTGCATTAACATTGACATGAGGACCCATGGTCTCTATTGCATGGGCCTCCTAAAGATACCATGCAAATCCAATCAATTCAAGTATCTTTTGTCATATTAAGTTATAGTACATGTGCTGTAGATCCAGGATGTTAGAACATCCAAAAGATTCTGAGGCTTTAGTTAGGCTTGGATAATCATCAAAAGCTTGGAAAGTTTTCTGTGCTATATGAACTATTTTTATCCGTGAAATCAGGCTGGAAATCTCCCAAGACTGGGTCCTGGGGAAGATTATTGTTATTTCAATCATCTGGCTAAAGAAAGAGTCTATTGTCATGTGTGATTATTGGCCTAATCCTGCAAACCATGCACAATGCTTTCAAACATGAAGTCAGTAAAGGTAAGCACAATAATATCTATCTATATATAGCAGGAGCTATTTCTACCTTAGCAAAAGAGTGAAAACACCAGCAGAGAGAAAAGCTAGTGTTGTGTACCACACTTTCCTACTTGTTTGAATTATAAATAAACAGAGCAGGACCTTGTTGGGAAGGGCTCCTTTTTTCTTCTTCCTGAGTGTACAGTAACAGTGACTTGGTTGATGAGTGTGGGTCTAATAATTCTGATAATGTTGTTAAATATATAGTTTTCTTTTTTGACACTGAAAGCTGGAGGAAGGTAGTCAGCTTGATAGAGAAAAAGACTCCATTATTGAATGGGAATATTTTCAGAGTTAGTAATTTAGTGTGTGAATCAATTCCTATTCACCGAGTGCACATGCACGTTATCTATTCAATTTTTGCAAACTCCTTTCCAAGATATGGTATATAGTACAAATGGTATGAACTTTACAGCTTCTTTGATATTCTAGAGTGAGTGCTCTTAGCATTTTTGATGACTCACACTGTCACTTGTGAATTAATAAATGATCAGAACTCTTCAGTGTAACGAACTCTATCATTTATTAAAAAGGGAAAACTGTTCCCGTAATTAGTGCAGTGATGTTTGATAAGAAAAGTCTGTTTTTAAGGGACTATTATTAAATATTGTCAGTAAATACTGTTTGTTTATATGCTTGGCAAAGCACTGTCTGGTAGCTGACTTGATGAAATTTAGTGAAGAATTTGTTGTAAAAGCATTCTTTAACAAATTTTTTCTACTATATTATCACTTCCTTAAAAATGAAAATATTGAGGATATTGAAAAGATGGGAATTTGCAGTGAAAGGTTCTGTCCAAGACATGCCTTCCTAAACCCCAGAATGTTAGCATGGGATTTGTGGGTGATTAAAAGGGTATGAAAAAGGATTAGTGACAATGTAAGCAACATGGTTTTTTACTTCCTCCAATGAACATTAAAATTGTAGATTGGAAGGTGAGCTCTGTATCCTTCAAAATGGCCTTGAATTTTTTGTATGTTCCAAAAATCAAATGGGAGAAGTCTCTGAATTCATACTTTTTTCACAAAATTAAGGACAGTTTGTACTGCTTTCACTATATGAAAAAAAAAAAAAAAATTAGAGAACATTAGGGTCCATAGCTTGTCAGATTTCATTTACTCCCCATAGCTGAATGCAGGAAAGGAAATGAAAAATCACCATGAAAAAATGTAAGGTTTTTTTGTATTTAGTTATGGGGGATATATCTAAATACAGCCTTAAAATTCCAATAAATAATAAATATTGTTAAAATGCTATCTGGTAGTCATTGAATTGTCTGGGGAAAAAAGGTTGGAAAATCATGGCTGACACTTCTGCTATTTTCCAAGATTGATGTTGAATTTAGCATCATTCCTTAAGATGGATATGACCGTGAAGAACCTCAAAAGAGTGTCATTATGTTTTAAAAATTTTAGTTTTAAACATTTTTAGTGCTTAATATAAATCTGTGTGTAGTAAATCCTAAATTTCAGTTGAATTGAACATTGAGGTTCAACATTAGCCTTCAAGATTTAGCAAAGTGATTTGCAGGCACAAGTCATTAAGAGCTTGAGACAGAAGTAGTCATATATGCTAATAGCTTTACAGATCAGTAAACCCAGTAGTTTCAGTAAGAATGTGTTTGCCTGTGGTGTTATTCCCATGTATGATTGTCCTACTAGATTTTTTGAGTGTATGGATATATATACATAAGTATGATTACCGAGTGTACTTTTCTGATGTAATTGGTTGCTTGTATATATTTTGTTTATAATAAGCAGACTCTGTTTAAAATGTAGCCCTCAGAGAATTTCTGTTTTTCAGAAATTAAATTTAGAAGATGTGTGGTTTCTACACTTTGTATCTCTTGTTATCAGAATTATAGATTGTCTTTGAAATAAAGGTCAACTCTATTGTACAGATGAGTTGCCAAGCAATAGGCAAAACAGTGGAGGATTTTTAGGATCTCAAATAAAAAAGAGGGAAAAACCAGGATGATAGAAACCTTATCACATTATTAGTTAAGCAGCTGATTCCAAATGACATATACTGTCAATAAAATCTTCTCTTATTGGCTTTAAAATCATCCTCAAAATTATTCTGTTTTGCTCCAGTGATTGCCTATCATCCTAGAGTCTAGAAACGCTAGACTAGCAAGTCAGCAAGCAAGTCAGATTTCTATTTTGTGTGTCTGTGCTGCTCTGTTGTGTTCAGTGATAAATGCTCGGTGATGAATTGGTTTAAACTTCCTACCATTTAGATTTCATGTTGCAAAGAGTTATCTTAAATTTAGTGCCATCTACGGAAGCTTGAGTATAATTTTAAAAGGGAACAGAACCTACATTTCAGCTAAGTGGACCTTTCCTTTCCATTCCTGTCACTATATAATCTTAAATGAACAGAAGTAAAGATATGAACAGATTTTTAAATATGGCAAACTCGGACATTGAATAAATAATTAGAAAAATAGCCATTTTGTGAAGTAGCCAGAAGTTAATACACTTGGTAAAAAGGGTTTATAGATATCAGTTCCTTTTACTTAGAGAGAACATGCTCATTTTAAGTTCAGTTTTATGTAATATAAGAGTTTGGCTATGTAATTTCTTGTTGGACAAAAGACAACTGTTGCTCAGGACTTAACAAACATGCACTAATTGATAGAATCATATAGTTATAGAATCAGCCTGGTTTGGAAGGGCCCTTGAAGGTCATCTTTAGATAAAGAGCCAATTTCCTTGTGGTCAGGGACACTTTGCTTGACCAGGTTGCTCAGAGCCCAGCCTGGCCTTGAACATTACCAGGGATAGGGCATTCACAACCTCTCTGGGCAATGTGTTCCAGTGCCTCACCACCCTCACAGTAATGATATTTTTCCTAATACCTATCTATTAATAGTAAGCATGTATTGCCCCTTCTAGCAAGTCTAAGAAATAGAATTTGCAATTAACCTATTGTCTTGAACATTCAAGTCTGAAGGGTTTGTCCATGGCAGGGCACTTCACAGGGAAGGTGTAGCTCTGAATGTGTTCATGAGCTTCTATGTCTCTCTGTCTCTGTGACAGCTGTGATGACTCAGAATATTAACCAGATCACTTTTTAATGCCATTTTAGCTAAGCAGCTGCAAAACAGATAGCTTTTCAGTTCTTTAGATTCTTTATTTGTCATTCTCTTGTATCTTTCCTTATGAAATTAAAAAACTCACAATTGTGCTAAAATAGGCTGTAATAAAGCCAGTGCATGCAAGTTTTAAACAATTGTTTTAGCACTGCATTTTTTAAGCAGTTAATAAAAGTCATTGTTTTAGATCTAGTCATGTAAGTGTAAAATTATGAACGTCTGCCCTATTAATCAAGTTGCTTTTGAATTCTAAAGAGATTCTGAGGTAGGAGTTTGCTCAGTGAGACATAATTGTTTTTCCAGCTCAATACAGACTAGTCCCATTATTCATGTTTTCTTTTCAATAAGAACTCACTCTGTAATTCTAAGCACTTATGATAATTACAAAGGACATTTTTTCTTTTTCTTTTTCTTTTTTTTTTTCTTTTCCTTTAAAATGCCTTTCCCCCCCTCCATTGGCATTATAACAAAAAGCAGAATATTATAACCATTTTAAATTCTAGTTGGGACACTTGCATTTTGCCTGGCAAATTTTACCCATTTTCTTCCTTGACTATACTGTACAGCTGTGTGTTGTTAAAATGCTGTTGCATATGGCCCGGGTTTTGTGCATTTCACAGCTTATGAAATATGTCAATTGTGAGTGTCCTACAAGGAATTTGCTTACTGTAAAGATGATTTTTTTATAGATTAAAATTGGGCTTAGTATATACTTATCCAGATAAAGCCTGAAGCAATCAATAATTGAAAACATGAAGATATTAAAAGGCCATTATATATTTACACAATTAGAAATGTGTTTACACTATTATCATTGTGTTCTTGTAGAGATGGCTAAAATGGGACCTTTCTAGCAATTGGTACTGTCCAATCTCTCACCTTTTATGGTTGTGCTTATTCTGATTTGGTAAACCCATCTTCTCTGGTGTTTCACTCTTCCTCTGAGCTGGCTCTAACCTGGAGCAGTGCAGCATGCTTGTTTAGTGAAAAGCCAGCTCCAGGAGGAGCTGATTGGAAATGAAGCTCCTGCTTGCTAAAACTGTGTGATGAAGCCAAGGCTGAGTTTATTTATTGCTCACAAAGACAACATGTAGGTATGGTCAGTGGGTTCTGTTAAAATTTGGCTTCTTACTTGCTGTGTGACTGTAAGTCAGATTTTTTCAAAAATAGTCAATTGTTTTGATTTTTCCAAATTTTCAATGTATAGCCACAGTGTTTTCAAATGAGTGCCCTAAAATCTTTTTGACTCAACCCAAAATGAATGGAAACACATTGGGTTTAGGACAAAAGACACCTCAGCTCAGCTGGTGCCTTTTTATGGTTTCAAAATTCTTCCAGTAAGTGCAACCACCACATCTCTTTGGGAGGAATGTGAACGGTAGATGGATATGATGCAAATGCCCATCATTTCCTTTTGAGACCTACTGAAACCAGTTGGTTCCTTTGCCCTCAGATAGTTACGTCGAACAGAATGAACTTTCCCTTGGAAATGCCTTTTCTCATCACTAGAGGCGTAGATATATCTGTACCTCTGTCCTTAGAATTCTGGATGTGGCTTTTCTCTCCATGAATTGTGTAGGGAATCAAAGGCTGTGTTAGCCAGGATGGATTTCTTAACCTTTCTCTCCCCTACTCTGACATATTTTCTACAGAGTAAAATAATTGATCTAAGCAGATTGGATTTCAGACCATAATTTCACTTTAGGGTAGTTTAGTGTAATAGGTGATTAATCTGCTTTTTTTCCCCCTCATATTTGTTTCCTCTCTTTTTGGGGAGGGTGTAAAGACCAATGCATGTACGTGTTACAACAGTAACTGGAGATTAAGATCCCTAAAAAGAAGCTGCTCTTAAAGGTGTAAATCATGCCATCTATTTTTTATTCACTGATACCACCCAATGTTACATGCTTTTGGATTTAAGAACATTTTTATTTGTATCTGCATTACCTGTTTATTACTGAAATACTACTAGGAAGGAGATTAGACAGAAAAGTGCATTATTGTCATACAAGTAGTTGGTAATATTTTAAAGCACCGGCACGTGTGGTGCTAATTGCTGCAGCCAGAATTCATACAAACATGTCTGAAAGTTACTGATGATACAGATACAGAGCAGTGTGTGGTTTTCATGAAGTGGCAAAGTATCAAGAATGCACGACAAATGGTGTCAGTACATGATTAGGCCCATGAGTGCTCAGCAATTGTTGTCGTGGATTAGGCGGCACTTCAAAACCTTGAGATAGTTGTCGATCTTGTGGGAATCTCTGCGAAGGCAGTGCAGCAGGTTGTAGAAGGCAAAGAGCCTGGAGTCCTCATCAGCCAGCTGCAGGGATGGAAGTCCATCCCACGGAGTGTAAATGTCATTTTCGACCTCTCCAGAGTGAACCTAAATACACAAAGTGGTATTACCAGTAAATGATATTGAACCTGACTGGATGTAGAAGGCAACGTTTAAAATACTGTTCTTGAAGAATGCTAATTGCTAGTGTATGGCTTCTAATGTGCTTTCTGTTGTGGCTCACATTATTCTGTACAATGTTCTATATCTTCATTCAGATTTCGAATGAATTTGTCAGGTTTTTCAGTTTATTTTCCTAAAACATGTAAAAAGCATAACCCCCTCAGTAGCATTTTAAGAGAACTAGTGTGTTAACCAGCATTCAGGGAAACCTGACTTTGCAGAGAAAACAAACCTTCCTTCATGCTTGGACTCATCAAGGGCATCTCTCTTTGGCTCCCTCCACCTTCAAAACTTTGTTAACACTTGTTCTTAGAAGTTTTTTATCTGCAACAAACAGATTAGTCTCAGCCCTTATCGGAAAAATCTCTCAGTGATACATATTCAGAAGTACTGGGCTCCATTAAAAAAAAATGCTGAGTGATAAAATGACTTCTGATGTTAGAAAGCTACTCATAGGAACATATGTAGTGAGTTAGTATCTGAGGTGAAGACTGGTTTAGGTCTCCTTGTTTGTAGACAATCATTAATTATCTCTTATCACATAAATCTACCTTTCATAGCAGGAAGGAAGTCTGCGCCTATTGGTGCTGGTGCACCATCCCTATTTCACATCCTTATTTACTTTGTAAAGACATATAGGAGAGTATCTGCAGACGCACTATCATTCAGTTTAAGCAAAAGGCAAAAAACAAATAGACCCACTATGACTTAAAAATATGGTTTGACACTAATGAATGAGCCAGTCTTATCTCTTTCTGTAAATAATGTGAATGAGAAGGTGGTGACAGGGCAACTGGAGCAGCACCTGACTTCTTACTCTTATCTTGGATCCTCAGCTGTGCCCTTTTTACACATGGATGTGTGAAAGAGGTGGATTTGATTACACTGATAAATGTATTTGTAGCCTGGATGGTATAAGGTTTCTGAGTGAAGAGACACCTAACTGAAAGGGAGACCGTGAGTGATCGAGTGGAAAGTGGTGGATACAATGATGGTGGCACTCTTTGCACTGTTCAGCTGCTCGGAGCAGTGAAGTCAGAACCTCTTGTCAATGTCTAACTCACTGACAGAATGATAAATTCAGTGACTAACAGAGGCCCCTTTAAAAATAAACAAGCGAGAGCTGGTTTTATTCAGGAAAGCTTTCCATCAATTACTGGTAACAAGAGCTATTCAAGTTTGGGTTTTGTGAGACAACAGCCTGGTTGTCTAAACTTCCAAGTATAGGGGAAACCAAGTCAGACACAGAGTCCAGAGGAATCAGTGTGGTGTGAAAAAAGAAATGAAAGATATCAGGATTACTTTGCTGTATGCCACATCTTTGCAATAGCCCAGACTCCCAGAGCTGTTTTGAACACAGTATCTGTTTCCAAAATCTCTGCATAATACCTATTTGTATACTGATACATATAAATATGCTAAAACATATATATATCTCAATACATGCATATGGAAAAAATGGAGATGCATCCTTAAACAATCAGGATGGCAAATTGAAAATACTCAAAAATAGAATGACCATAGCCAGTCCTGATTATTTCACCTTCCCCTGAAGTGTGGGAGTGTGATGGGTTATTCTGTGACAATCATATCACATTGTCTCTTTAGAAACTGCAAGATAGCAGAAGAAAATAAATCTGAAAGAAGAAAGCTAAATAGTTCTCAGACTTGACTACTTTGTTTCCCTTTTTTATCTTTTCATCTACTGTTTCCTTTCATATTCCAGGTGGGGAGAGCCTATCAATGTACGTGTCTTCCATAAAGCAATTTGCTGGAAGGGTTTTAGGGATCTGCTTACCCGCCCAACTATTTTCTCCATTCCTTCTAGAAGTCGCTTGTTTTGTTCTTCAATCTCCACCGCCTTCCAGAGAATGGTTTCTGGAGCTTCTTTGATTGTTTGTACTTCTGAGGCCAGGTGGATCAGGGGATCGTTCCAGGAACGCAGAACTCCCAGTATTAAATTCAGTAGGTCTTCATGCTGCTCACCCATAGTAAGGAAAGGTGGTTAAAAAAAGGAAGCTAAGTCGTGGTAAAATTAGAAGACATTAAAGCAATGTCCTCAGACATAGTTCTTTAGGAACCTATTCCAGGACAGATCACTGAATGTGCCCTATAGCCCTGTCTTAGATATCTCTATGCAATAGCATTTTTGAAGTGTGTAGTTGGCACCATCATCATGTTTTACTATATTTGCATGAGCCACGTTGTGGTGGAAAATATAACCAAATACTCTCAGGATTTGGTTAGCAAGCATAACTATGTCTCATGTCTGTGAAAGCAAACCCAGAACTCCTTATCTGATTTTTGATGAACATTTTAAAATAGACTGTTTTTTTTTTTTTTTTTAAGTTTAGTGCTGACTGGAAGGTGCACATTATGGTAAACCACCAAATAGCTATTGTTGCCTCTACATAACTCATCTGTTCTCCCCTTTGAACAATAGTGCTTCCAGCAGTAGCTCTCTGATTTTAAAAATTGTCCTTTCTTGTGGGCAATAGGAATTCATCACGCTTATGGTTAAGGTTGTGGCAGTATTAAACCTTTTCTTCTTTGCTAGATGCACAACCCAAGGCTGTGAATTCTATTGCTCCCACTAGAATTTCTAAATGACACACTGAGAAGCTGGTGGAATTGTGAAGATACCACCAGTACCAGAGATTTTGCTCTGGAACAGCCCCATTTATACAGTTGTGCTTATTTTTTTTCTCCAGAGAATTTTCAGATTGTATCTCTGGGCATAGGCTGAACAACATCTTCACTGAAGTTTATAAGTACTATAAATGATGTGTGTATGTAGTGTGCTTCTCTCAACAGATATTTTGCAGATTTTCACACTAGAGTCTGTATTTGGATGATGATGCGACTGCTTTTTCCTACTGGTAACAGAAAGAATATCTATTCAATGGGTTTTTTTTCCCTCCCTGCCTTCCCTGCTCTGTTTTACACTGAATTACACTGGAAATGAGACTTACATGAATCTGCTGAGCCTGCTCCTTATCCTCAGGAGTGGTTAAAGATGCAGTGTGGCAGCTGTTGACAGCTTTTGCAATGAAACCTCGGCCCTGGGCATAGCGTTCATCCTGCAGATCAGCACGAACAGGAGTTATTGAGACGAAAGGTAAGAGCTTCAGCTCAAACACTGTGCTAGCTAATTGCTGTGCCATAGCTTTTATTGATGCTTTTATGCTGTAAAGGTCAAAAGTTTCTGGTAAGTCCCTAGCATGGAACTGGCACCCAGCAAAAACAAACCTCCCACAGATGAAGAATGATGGGAAAACGGTATCTTTTAATAGAAGTGCTGGGGATCTTAGCAACACTCAGGACTGTATACCAATTTGGTCACCATTGGGACTTTCACCGTCTGTTCAGCAGTCATATTTGTTTACTTATTATATGTCAACATATGTTTGTGATTAAAAAGTATTAAATTGCATTTTTATATTTTCTTGCTCTCAGGAAAAGAGTACTTACAAATTCATTGAACATTTCTGAAGAGAGGAAGTGAATGTAGTGTGAAAGTTTAACTGCTCGGTCAAACAGTTCCTCAAGGGAAAGTTGGCAATTGACAGATCCTTTGGGGCAGATTGGCAAAGAGGTCACTCCTTCCTTCATCAGAAGCATGTGACACACCAGAAGGGCCACCAGCAACAAACCTGTTCAAGTTTGAAAGACAGTGAAATGAGCTCCCATCGACTTGCAGGTGTATTTAGAAGCAGCTGTCAGAGCCAGATGCTGGCTGGTTTGGGTTGTGCTGTCACATGGCTCAGAGTACCCCCTGTGCTGGCTGCTGAACAGCAGTGGACGACAGACACATTGTAATTCTGTAATTAACAGTGCTTTTATCCTTTCTACCTTCTATCATGCTCATGGTATAGCAGAGCCTGTTATAGAGTTTGAGGAGACAAGGTAACCTGTGCTGGACTGTACAGTGTATTCTGAAGCCTCTTACTTACGTGTCTGGCTTTATAACAGAGTGATGAACAGAAGAAAAAACAAATCAAACTTCTTCACAGTGAAAATATATATACATATGTACATAATTATATTTACACAGATATATGTTTGGAAAACAGGTTGTGGGTTTTTTGGGTTTTTTTTTCCCTCCTTCTCCCAGAGGTTCTTTTCTTTTTCGCCAATGTTTGGAGTTAAAATTAATTTTTCTGGAAGGGTGGTTAGGTCAGTCTTAAGGCTGTGATTCTCCTGGGAGTTCCTTCAAAAGATTTCCAGCAGCTGTGCTTCTTTGCTCTTTAGAGTTTATCCCTACATTTCCTACTTCTAAGAAAGCAGTGATAGTTTTTGTCTTTTCTCCCGAGCTTCTGAAACTGATTTAGAAGACTTCTCATTATCTAAAGCACAAGACTTCATTTATTTAAAAATTTTCATGTTAACTTCACAGACTTCAGTTTTTTATTCCATCATATAAAATATACAGAGAAAAACAATGGCAAATAATTAAAAGAAAATATTTGGTAAATGAATGTACTTATTCTGAGACTTTTACTTTTAGAAATTGACCTATTACCTATATTGGTTCACTAGACTTATATAAAATGCTAAATTAAAGTGTGCTTCATAAATCAGCAAAACTACCCCTAAGGATGCCATGTGGTAAGTTTCTTTCTAGCTCTACATTCAAAAAAAGTGGATTTACACAATATTGAAGTAAGCCTTCCTCCTCCCCCCATGAGTAAGGTACATGCTGGACGCTGCAGTTAGGAAAGTACTCTAAGGAATAATTCTATGAATAAGAAAACCTGAGACTTGTTGGCTTGGAAAGTCTGTGACCATTTTGAAACCACTAATTTCAAAATCACCACGTCACCTCTAAACTTGTGGGTAACGATGTCTAGTCATAGCCTTCTGAGTGGTGTACCAAACCAGTCCCAATCCAAACTTTCAAGCCAATTGTTTTGTGACACTGCCAAATGCAAAGGTAGTCTTAGAAGACAAAAGGCATCAAGCTCCTTTCTTCAGGTTTTGCCCTTTCTGGAAAACCAGGTGTCTGGAAGATCTCAGTTTCTAGATGTGTTACATTTCAGCTGCCTCCCAATTCAATCAAAATGGAAAGAAATATAAAAATTATCAGCAGGTGAATGTCAAAATTCTTACCTTTCAGTGAAGCTCCCTTGGTGCTCATGGTAGGGATCCTGTATGATGACTTGCTTTACCAGAAAGAACCCTCAATACTTGCTGTTATTCTCTGCACATACCACTTTTATATACACCATCCAGGGTCCATTTTGCATACATTCAGCAGGTTGTAGAGTTTGCCTTGATAATTACAAACATCAAATTGCCTTTCTTCCACATTCATATTCAGTATTTTTTGGTTCTTTTTAATTTTTTTTTTAAATTTTAGCTGAGAGGGGGAATTTCATTAATAAGTTGTGCTGTGGGATCTCAAGTACGATTGAATGAAGAGAGTGCCAATATTTTGCCCTGAATGAGGTGGAAATGCCATCAATCCTAGAAATCTCCAGTTCTGGGACAGATATTCTTAATGTTTCTAGCCTGCTGTTCCCACTCTCCACGATAGTCTCCTCATCTTTTCTTGTTTCTTCAGCCATCTAAGCTTGCTTACATTAAAATTCTGGCTATTTATGGGAGGCAAACATTAGTTTACATTATCACTATTGAGAGAAATAGCATAAATTGAACAGAAATTTATCCAGAGTAAAGGAAACGGAGGTTCATTGAAGGACAAGTCACTACCTGTAAAATTACAGATATGACATTTGTGGTCAGTTAAAAAATATATGACACAGCACATATATTGGTATAACTGAGAGATCTGTTTAGAGGAATAGGCTGAGTTTTTATATTGAAAAAAATTGGAAGAATTGAAGAGGTAGAAGTTATATGTTTACTGCTTAATCTGAAATGTCTCATGAATAAGTTAGCATTATTTAAAAAAGAACAAACTTGACATCTACAAAACCATGAAATTATTTTCTGTACTCAAAAACCCTCTGCGTAAAAGATGGGCATTTCCACCACATGCAAAACAGGTGCTGTCGTCAGCAGTGAGGTTTGTTCTCGATTCTGATGCGTCTGTGGTAACCTGCAAACCAGCCTGAGCAGGTTGGCTCTGTTTTCTTCTTGTGTGAGGCTCATCTGCATGAATATGTTAGCAAATATATAACCTTTCATCTGTTTCTCAGGTCCATTTACCCATGAAGAAACTTTCCAAATTAGATGGTCATGATGAATAAGGCATACAGTGTTAATGAATTTTCTTGCCTTTAGACAACTTTTTCCATACCTGTGGTATGGGTATACATACAACACAGAAGCCTTTTGGGATTATTTCAGGGTTCTTGAAGTATATGATGAACAAGGGAGAAGAAAAGCTAAGAATTTAGGGAAAGCATCCCTTGGGAAACAAGATACTTCAGCAATAAATCAGAACTGGTAATGGGTGGTTTACCTTTGCTAAGTTTTTGGATATTTGCTAGAAGAGTTTGTTCTGCTTAGAGGCTGCACTTTTACTGGAAATTGAGGTTCTGCTGAGTAAATGAAGCAGTTGTTTTCTGCAGCAGGAAAAGTGGCAATTTGATAAAGGCAGTTATATTACAATGGGGCCACAGCAAAACTGTATCATGGATGGTAGAAAAAACAGCTGTCTTCTAAACTGCAGTTAATGGTTTATGAGCTTGATTTAATTCAGCTTCATTTGAAAAACTGCTTCAGTAAGATTAAGGTGAGACTGAAAAGTCCTGGTGTCTTACATTAGGAGAGTCCTGTGAATTACATGAGTGAACAGTTCTCAACCCACCTGTTGCTCTTTCATTCACTAGTCTCCTTTTCTTGTCATTTAGAGGATTTGGCAGTCGGGCCAAAATAAGTCACAGAGTTAATAAATATTAGGGACTAGATAACAAAGGCAGCAGGCAAACTCCCTAGTCTGTCTGTCTTCTCTGTTTTTGGACAGGCAGGTCTTTTTGAGGCCTGATGGCATCAGCTGAAGTCAATAACCTCATATGACTTAGCTTGGAGGATGTCCTGTCTCTTGTTGTGTAAATGTAGACAAGCACCTTAAGTGTAGACCACAGGAGAGTGGTTTATTTGAAATCACAGCATGATGCTTTAACTAAAATATTATACCACAAAATAATATACTTTAATTTTCTCTTGCACCTTTCATCCTCAAATACTCTACAAACATGAATGAATTAAAATTGTCAGCAATCAAGAATCATAGGCAGGAGAGAAGACACTTTCTATAAAGTAGATAAGTAGAAAGATGAAGTTCTTTTACCAGGTGTGAGAACTGACATAGATGTTAAGTTTATTTGTGTCTGCACAGGAAGTCTTGGGGGAAAAAGGAAAAATTCCTGATTTCCAAACCTGCACTTTAAGGGAAGAATGTAATTTCTTACTAGTACCAAAAAAGAAAAACAAAGGTGAGAGAAGGAAAAGAGGAAGAGTTACAATAACCAGAAATAAATAGATTAAAATATTAGTTTTTTATATAAATTAGGAATTCTGTCCAACTTAAAAGTTGAATAAAAACTTGAAAGCAGCTGAAAATGCTTCCTCCTGCCTTTTGAAAGTGACCTGGCTTTATACAATCTGAAGATGTAGAATAGAACTTGGCATCCTATTGCCTCTGATTATTCTTTGAATCATGGAAAGGAAGCTCATTCTAGCCCCCAATAACCACCTAACTATGTAATTTTAATAATAACTCAAGACAGCACTGTAACTAGCTGGACAGTCATCAGTACTGAGTAGAAAGCCTCTGGAACAACATGAGGAACTACAAAGCACAGCTCTGATTAGCAGAACATTTTCATCTCCCTTGGTCTTTTACTTCTGCCTTAGGGGTTTTTTTTTTTTTTTTTTTTTTTTTTTTTTTTTTTTTTTTTTTATTATCACATTCCTTTTATCTTCAAGGTCTTTCCTGGAAATAAAATGAGTAATTGTTACCACCCAGTGTAAACAATATACTAAAAGCAGAACTTACTATAGGCAGACTTTATTATATAGCTTTTAGCTCATTATTCATGCTTCATAGGCATTACATGTAATGTATCACTATTACAAATAACAACATTTAGTGCTCATATCTCAATAACCTTATCTTTCCATTTCATATCAGGTTGCAAACCATGGATTAGACTGTGGTATCTTGATTGAGAACTATTGATCAGTACCGAAAGATCATATTCCATTTTACTTTATTTAAAGTTTTTGAGATATGCAAAGTCTTGTGTCTGATTGATGGCAAATGCAGAAGAATGAAATAATCTTTTCTAGTAGAATACCTCCTTGCAGAATACTTAAGTAGTTTTATTGAGGACTGGTAACATCGCTTGATTTTGACTTTTACTTACCTGAAAGTATCTGTCTTTAATAACCGAACATTAGTTGATGCAGAAGTTTGAAACATCAATTTTTTGTTGTGTTTTTAAAAGATGATCCTCAAGTGCAAATCATGCAAAGATGAATGTTCAGAAAAGTATTCCTGTATGTGGTTAAAATGATTGACTCTTTGGATACACTATTAAAAAAAAAAAAGTTTATGTGTTCTTGTTTTGCACATGCAATGAGATATAGAAAGAAGGTAAAAGTCCCTCTGCAATTAAACCTGGCAAAGAATATCAAGAAGAAGAAAGGCTTTTACAAATACATGAATGAAAAAGGAAGGCTAAGGATAATGTGGGCCTGTTACCAAAGGGAAGGGACACCCTGGTAACAGAGGACACAGAGAAGGCAGAATGCTGCCTTTGCACCGGGACAAGACCAGCCTTCAAGAATCCCTGACCTGGAACACCAGGGTAGAGGAGTGTTGGAAGGAAGACTTTCACTTGATCAAGGAGGATTGGGTTAGAGAACATCCAGGCAAACTTGATATCCTCAAGTCCATGGGCTCTGATAGGGTTTACCCATAAGGGTTGGGAGAATTGATGGACATCGTAGTAAGGCCACTCACAATCACCTTTGAAAGCTGGCAACACTCAGTGGAGGTGCCTGAGGACTGGAAAAAAAGGAAATGCCACTCTGGTTTCCAAAATGGCAGGTAAGAGGACCCAGGTAACTACCAGACTGTCAGCCTCCCCTCAATCCCTGGAAAGGTGATGGCGTGCCTCATTCCGGGGGCCATCTTTGTCCGCATGGAGGACAAGAAGGTGATCAGTAGTCATTGTGGATGCACTAAAGGCAAATCATGCTTGGCCAACCTAATTGCCTTTTGTGATGAACCAACTACCTGGATCAGGAAGAGTAGGATCAGGGGAGAGTAGTGGATATCTTGGGAAACAGCTCTGTGGAGAAGGACCTTGGGGTCTTGTGTTTCTTTTATAGAATATTTGCTAAATTATCCTGTCAACTTCACTTAGCAGTTGGCTTTGAAAAGTTGCAAAACTGTTTGATCTGGATCAAACCCAAATCCTCAGAGCACATTAAATTTTCATAAAATCATAAAACTGTAGAATGATTTGGGCTGGAAGGGACCCTTAAAATTCATCTTGTTCCAACCCCTCCGCCGCAGAAAGGGGCACCTTTCAATAGACCAGGTTGCTCAAACTCCCATCCAAACTTGCGAAAAATATATTTGGAAGAGGAAAATAAACAGAAATTTTTTTTCAATCTGGATAGTTTTAAATTAAAAATATTTTGCCTTTTATGATTATTCCCTCTAAGGTCCATGAAACTTTAACACAGAATTTGAGTGATTTTCTATAATTTGGTTAAACAAGGGCTCTTTCTTCTCCCATCTTCTTCATATGGGGAACAGGAGAATTTTAAAAGCATTCTTTCCAAATGTTTGTCTCAGCAAAACCAGCAAAATGGGGATTGAGTACTTTCTTAGTGCTCTCTCTGCATGCATGGTGGTAAAAAACAGATAAGAACATAAGGGAAAATAATTCCATATGGAGAAAAAAAATAGGTGGAAATCTTTGGGAGATTTTCAGTTTAATTCTAATTCATGTGCCAGTGCGGTTTCATAAAATTTCAGAAGTAGACATAAAAATAAAATGGCAAAACATGTTATAAAAATAATTTATCAACATTGTCACTATGATGACATACATCTAAGCACACCATGAAATATTAAGTGTGAACCCCAAGTAGAATTCCAGCTAATGATAGCAAAAACCCAGGGGACTTTGCAAAGAATAGAGTAAAAGCTGGCTAGTGTATATTGTTCCTGATACTTGAAGTTGTTTGAAGCCTGTGGCTCAGTGCTCACTAATGCTGTATCTGTGTATTATCAAATAACTTGGCAGTATAAATTTGATCTGGATCACACATAACTGCATTATGGCACTTCAGCTGAATTATCGAGAGACCACATTATGGTACTTATTCTGGCCTGATACTTGACACCAGATTTATCTGGCTCTTGGAGGTCGGCTGATAAGGATCTGACATCTGCTAGGAGAGAGATGCACTACAAAACTTTTTGTATGAATATGAAGTGGCAGGCTGAGCCCGTGCTGGCTCAGCGTTTAATGTCATGTGGTTGCTTTATTTATCCAATACCTTAAACCCAATTTTCATTTTTTCAGAGGTGAAAACTAGTGATTCGGAAAGTGAAGGGGAGTCTCCAGCCTCCAAAAAAATCTTTAGAGTGGGTTACTGGGACCCTTGCTGTTTAGCTGAGGTTTTGACTAGTTGTGACTTCTTCTGGCTACCCAGTTTGGGTTTTGTTCTGCTTCTGGGGTGGTAGAATAACCTGTTGTGCCATAGCTGGCCTAATTTCCAAAGCCCAGTCCAAATGAAGAAGTATGTAAGTATTTGCACACTGTGACTTATAAGATACTGCTATAAAAACATCACTGTTTTAGGTCTTCCTTAGCCTAAAGAAAAATTATAAGTTTCTGTGTTTTTAGCCAGTTTTCCTATACATTAGCTTTTATGTATGATTTGTTTCCCTTGACAATGTTCAGCTACAATCATAGCTACAATATGCTACAATCAGGTTATTTTCCACAAGGTCCAGATTTCAGATAATCATTCTTTGGGATAAACTAGAATGACTTGCAAAATTTTACTTATGTAGATATGCCACAATGGAATTCACTGGTGGGTTAGGACATTATTTGTATTGGTTTAAGTATTAGATTTGTGCAACATACTTCTAATAAAAAGTAATAAACAGTAAAATTGCCATCAGAAGACTGGAATTTTCCTGCCAGTAAACAGGGAATAGGAGAAATATAACTTGGTTAAAATATTTGCATATTTTTAATTCTATGGATAAATGCATCACTGGAAAAATATTTCCTTAAGTGCTTTGTGGAACTAGAGTCTGTAAAAGTAAGAGGATTTTTTTTTCAATTGCAAATGCATTGAAAAGAGCACTGAAGTGTGCACAGAGATTTTGAGCACATTTGAATAGGAAGGTATTTCTACAGATTGTGGTAAGCATGCTTCTGTTTTCGCATGCAGTGTTTGATTTTAGCAATGGATAGTAACACAAAATGACAAATGGCAGTTTTATCCTGTCCTTTAGAAGAGCATTTTGTGAAGATGTATTTTTCCTCCTGATGTGAAATGTATGTGAAATGCTCATTGGTCCAATAATATCTGATATATATGTCAGGATTGAATGGAGAGTAAAAGGTCAGTAGAATTTTTCCTAGGGGGTGGGGTATAAGCTGAAAGCAACATAACAGGCAGAGATCTATGCTGATCTTGCTTCTTTGGGAGGATCTTACTTTTAGCTGTGCATTTATCAGAGGAAGGAATGCATGTTGCTGCTCAAAATCCTCTTTCATAATGGAATGGAAGTAATACTGAAACAATGTGACCTTTACTTACTTGTCTTTAAGGAAGCATTCAATGTCAGAGTTTTCTCTGAGTAATTTCAAAACCTATCACATTTTATTTTCTTCATTTGTTTGTTACTGTCTCTAAACATAATACATAAAAAAACCTCCCAAACATGCAAACCTCAGCAAACTCTGAAGGGTATATGTGTATCGGGCATCTCCTGTCCCACAGGAAATTTGGAACTTCAAATCTTATTTAGGATCTCACTAGAATATTGTTTTCTATTCTATCTCATTTTAAAAATGTTTTAGTTAAGCTTGTCAAATTTATTGAACCCAGGCTAGAAATTATTATTGACAGATTTTTTTGAAAGACATGTGAAACTACTTCAGTAAAATGCATTTACCTACTTCCTAAAACTCTTTTCCTTGAGAGAAAAGTGGGAAAGTAGTTATTCAGTGACTATATATTCTGTGCTATTAAAAGAAATTCTTTTGCAGGGTAAAAAATGCATGGAAATATGTATAGATATATATAGTAGGCAAAGACCATGGTATATTCTGTGCAGAGGTTGTCACCTATTCCAGGGTGTCTGGCAGGATTTGCTTATAACTTCAAGATTTATAGCTGATGGCTATATTGGACATTAAGTAACAAAGCAAAGAAGAAATAAATGATTGTCAATAAAAGTGAAAACAGATGAAGCTTTAAAGGAAACATTTTTAAACAGAAATAGAAAAAAAAATATAAACAAAAAAAATTTTTGGTAGCAAACATTTCTAACCAGTTCTTAAAAGGTCAGATACATTAAATTACACACCTGCAGCACATTTTTATATTTAAAATTCATTAAAAAATATGGAAGGTGCATTTCTGTTCAATCTCTTCTCTAATGAATATATTTGCATATAATCACAGCTTTTCTCCTTTAACGCTTTCTTACTAATTTCCGAAGTCCTCAGTCTGTAACCTGATTTTGTGGGATTTGCGAAGCTGAGGCCAAAGTCACCATGGAAATGTCATGACACTGTCATTTTCGGAAGTGCCTGGTCATTGTAGGTGGCTGACACGGTGCAGTTTCATGGCAGAGCAGAAGCAGGAACAGGAACATCAAATAAACTATGCAACTTGTTTCATTAGCCATGGATTTTTGTGTAAACAAGAAGAGGTAAAGGAATTGTTGCCCATTTTGTCTATGTATTTTAGTTTTGTATTTTGAAGTGTGATTATGAAATCGTCATTTGAAGTACTCTTCAAACACGGCCCTTCCCAAGGCACAAAGGCTTTGATATTCTCACAGTCTTCCTTGGGAAAAAAAAATCAAAAAACACAACAACCCAATAGGAGGGAGTGGAGAGCAGCACAATCTTTGCATCACTTTCTCCTTATAGATTCTCTGATTTGGCTGTGGTTTCAAAGCTTGAGGCTAATATACCCTGTGAAGCATATTTCAGGGGTGTTTGGCTTTTTATCTATGAAGCATATCATATCACCCCACCTTCTAGACACCGGAAAAGGTAAAATTTTCGTAGTGAATAAAATTAACTTGTTTGTATTCTTTACAAAAATTATTATGCTAAACAGAAGTAGTTAATTAAAAGAATGTATATACTAAAAGTAATTCTTCTTGAAGGACTGCAGTTTTTTGTTGGTTTTTTTTTTTTTTTTCAAATTATTATATTATTTCCTTTAGGAAACACCAAGAACCTGACACAAATTCTGTACAAAATTCTGCTTTTCTGAGTGTGTATACTGTCAATCTCCTTAAATGTATGAGTTTTTAAATCAATCTTTAAAAGGTAGAGGGGAGACCTGTATCAAAATAGCACATTTTTACATTCACTTTTGTTGTGAGGGGCACAATCATAGTATCAAAGATTTCTGATATACTTTAAATCTTATGATAAAAAAAAAATCCAGTAATATGTAGGAGAAAGAGAGTTAGGTTACAATTAATGAGGATCAGAATATCTCAGTTTTTTGAATATTTATTTCTCATCTTTGTAACAGTGGAACAAAAGAGTTTTTCATGGTGGCTTGAAAAATTAAAACAGTGTGGTATGATTTTGCAGCACATTTTGCCATTGTCAATCTTGAGTTCGTGTGTAGACTTATCCTGTAGCTGGATTCATTATTTGCACATGGCTGTGAGCTGATGATTCCAAATAATTAAATGGGGATGAAAAGACACAGAAGGTTTTTTTCAGTTTACGACAGACTTATTCAGGAGAAAAAAATCATCTTTAGGTAAATCAGTTACTGTAACTTGAAAATTCTTCCTGTTGTAGTCAGTTTATCTTCCACAAAACCTTCTTTCCTACATTGGTCATAAATCTATGGCTGTTAAAAAAACCCTACAAAGAAAATACAAACAAACCCCCAACAATAAAACCCTTTCCATTTTAAGCAGTGTCAGCAGAAACAACCCCTTTTACTTATCAGAAATAGTGATCATCACAGGAATAGAGGGGCAAAATTGTCATTTTTACAGTGCTCCAATTTTACTCTCTGGCTTGTATGAACAAGTATGAAGGATTTGTAACTACACCGGCAGTAATAGAACCTGCAGGTATTTGGTTTAATAAAGACCTCATTAATCCCATAAAATCTTAGTGTGAGGTAGAGCAGCTCTTAACCATTCTCACTCGCCTAGATGTGAAGAACCTTCAAAGCCTGTAAACATGCCAGCAGTAACTGACTATTCTTATACATTCCCTCCAGCCACCTTTCACTGCACAAAGGTTTTTAATTTAGATCCCTCATATCTTTTAAAGGTTTAAGAAACCCCTCTCCTTATCTTCTTCTTTTTTTCTCTTTCTCTTTCTCTATTTTCTTCTTTTCAGAACGTGAATCTATGAGGAGGAAAAAAGACAACAAAAATCCTTGACATTTGGAGTTTCAAATTGCTTTTTGCCTTCTGAAATGAAACCTGGAAGGTTATTTTTAAAAGATGAGTAAAAGGACCAATCAGCAAGAGATAGACCTAACATATCTGAAAGGCTCATGTGAGTGTTCAGTGGTCTCCACTGGAGATTTTGTGGAGGAATATGGTTAGTCTGAAGGCTTTTTTCCTAGGAACATCAGCTTAGAAAGGGTTGTTAGCCTCTGAATAAAAGCAGACACAATTGCTATCGCATTGTCCAGGACTGCATTACACACACATGCCTCAAAATGACTGTGGAAGAAAAAAAGATCATAGCATGAAACCCTTTGGAAAAATATACTGCTGGTGTTTCTGTTTGTTCTGTTTTCTATGGGGAGATGTCCCTAGTGTTTCTGTTTTGTGATAGATCTGAGGTATTGTGGGATGAGTTCTAGAGGTTTGGAATAAAATCAGTAGGGCACATGTTGCTATTTCTGCAGGAAGAGTTTTAACATTGTATCTTCTAATACCTTTAGAACTATGACTTATTTCTGTAACCCTGATGGAGTGTGTCTTCCCTGTATACAAAGGCATGGGTCATGTGCATAAACTGCACATAAAATTATGCTCTGCTCTGCATCTCATTCCTTCAGGATCATCCGGTTTTCATTCCTTCAGGATCATCCACACATCATATAGCTCTATTTAATTTGTGCTGGCTTTGGTTTTCCTTTCTCAACTGTTACATATGTTCTATTCGTGCCCTGCTGTGACACCACACGAGAAACAAAAGGTTGTTTGACCCCTTAAATCCTTTAGTCTACCACCTGTCTCTATGTATCTAGAGGTAATGATGCCCATACTTGCATCATACAGCTCACACACATACCTTATTTTGTTCTGAACAAATGGTCTGGATCAGTCCAGAAATTTGTTTCATGGACATATCATGGTCATATGCATGCTAGAAACCTCCCACACAGACCAATTTACAGGCTTACTGCATGTAATAGGTTAAAGATTCACTTAAAGATTCAGGAAAAAATTAGAAGGCCACAGTCCATGTTGATTTGTAATGCCTTTGACAGAGTAATGTTCTGTGCAAACAATGGAATGGCTGATCTTTCACAGAGTACTTTGTGCTAATGGAAGAGCAGCTAACCTTAGCACATTGTCAAGTGAACTTGGACTGTTTTTCTCAATAGGTCATACACTTAGCATACATGATCCTATGGCCAGAGTTAGAGAAATGCCATGGTCTTCCCTGGGATAGTTTGACATGATGCTGGATTAGTGCAGTCTGTGGGATGAAGTTTGGTACAGCTCCTCCTCTAAAATATACCCCTGTAGATTCAGGGAAGAATTACATTTCATATCCTTATTTTGAATAGCAGTGAAATCTACTGTATTGATCACTGATGGGGTTTGGCAAAGAAAAGATAGAATTATAAGGAGACTAGGGGGTTTTTTTGCCTCATTTATAATCTTGTTGCTAATGAATATTCTTTGCATGACCATGGCAGGTGATAGGGAAATAATTTAACTGTCTCTTTGATCCACTGTTCAACAACAAGAAACTTAGTTCTTTTTCTGGCAAAGACTTCTTAACTCATTTTAATTTGTGATTTTTGTTCAGAATTTTAGCTATTGGGAGAATACTGTTGCCTTCTCCTGTTATGGTAAGCTTGGCAAAATCCACATAGAAGTTTAGCAAAACTGAGAATAGTTATCTATCTCATTGCTAATGACTATCAAAAATGTTATCAACCAAGTAGATCTTTATTAATAATAATGTATCTATTTTCTTGGCAGGACAAGAATTACTGGTGATTTTCTCTTGAAGATGTCTTCTAGCAGCTACTCCAATATTTTTTTGGAACAGGCTTTGTAATAAAGAGGAGGCACGTGACTCCCTTAGGGTGTCAACCAGGTTGCTGGATAATTCTGGAAACAATGAGTCCCATATCCAAGCCCAGTTCCACCAAGATCCAGCCTGCATTCTGTCAGGTCTGAGATCCTGCTCCGGTCTTTTATCATATGGTGGAATGAGAAGGGATGCCTTACAAATGTATCTATTTATATATAAATGACTAGGGTCTACTTACGGGTGAAAAGAGAGGGATTAGAAATTTTCTTATACTTAAAAAGATTAGTTGATGCAAAATATTGGTGTGCTGTTCTGCCCAGGGGACTCTGGAAACTGGCTTGCTGCAGTTGGAATCCAGGAATATTTTTCAGATAGGTTAAGGGCCATCTGGGCTAGAGGTATTTAAATTACTGGCACAGCCATGGATCCCTGCTGCCAAATGCAGATCTGGCATTCAGTTTGGAATTTGACCATTCAGAGAAAGAGCAACATAAAATTGTATCTGTCAATTGTTTTTAACTGTGGGTGAGTAATACTGAATCCAGAGAAACCTGGTGTTCTGGCTTTGCTATGAAAGCTGGAGCTTGAGTTGTATCACTGGGGAGTCTGTCATTTTAACTTGTTTGTGGTAGTGTTGTTTTATGCTTATGAGCCCCAAATCACCTCTTTTGTTTAGTCTGAGAGCTATTTCTCAACAAGGTCTACAATTTTCAGAGACAGAGGATCAAGAGAGCAATACTGTAACACTCCTGACTCAAGAGAAGATTGACACAGGTTTTGGAGGAGCTATGGCACAAAATAATAGCTTCTTTGTCACACTAGCCAACATGCTGGAAGATTTTAGATGCCGTGTTTTCCGTTGCTAGCTAGCTTGTCTACCAGTTGTCTGCTCTCCTGTTTCTTTCCCTACAGTTCAACACAGAATGAGTTAGCTCTAAAGAGTGGGTGAGGAGAGATGGAATCATCCTAATTACTTTGATGGCTGTAGACAGCAAATAGTTGCAGTGTTTCAATTTTATATCCATCAGCTGTCACCTAATTTAGTGGATACTCATTGATCTCCAGCAGAGAATTTTGAAATTATAATCAATATGAAGATGCCGCAGAGGAATAATGATAAACTTCTTAGGAGCTGGAAACACATTTAATGAATCAGGAGGTTGAGTAAATAATACCACATGTATGTGGTGAGAACTGTCTGGATAACTGTGGTTACAGCTCCAAATAGCTCCTAATAACCTACAAAATAAAAGAAAAGTAGATTTAGTCATTATTATTGGAAGATCTTCTTGTGGGACTATATCAAATGCAGTTACACCAGCATAAAACAAGAGAAACATGAAAGCTTTTCTTGTTTCTCTTTTTAAACAAGACTGGTAGTTTTCTTTGATTTTCTGGCAAAGCATTTGTATATTTGTATGTCTGAGAAGTGTAAAGACATGGGAGGAAAGTGGTTGAAAGAAAGCTGCAACAAAAAGTGAGAAACACTGATTCCAAAGGGATGAGTTCTGCCTAGCTGAAGGACTGACAGAAAGGCTTGGGTGACTCTTGCTGGTAACCAAACCACTGTTTCACCCAGGTCCATGTCTGTGGGCCAGTGACCTCATTAGCTAGCGTGGCACAGGCCACAGGAGTGAATAACCTGAACCTCAGAAGAGGTTAGAGCATTTAGACCAAGCTTGTACTGGGTAATCCCAGCTCTGATACTGATACTCCTGTGTGGCCTTGATCACATTCCACAATAGTTTTGCCTCATTAGCTTCAGCAATAGAAGTGGGTGATGTTTACCTGAGGGCTTCATAGGAAATTTACAATTAACCAAGGCATCTCTGAGGAGCTGCAGTGTGATTTTGTGTACTGCATCTGATCAGACAACACTCTTACCCATCAAATATCTGGAGATTTAACAACCTACCCTCACCCAGATTTGCGACAGAGTTGAGCAGTTGTGTGTGATGTCTCTACTGAACCATGTGTTAGGTGCTGTTTCTGAAGAAGAGAAGTGGTAATGGGCTAAAGATTCCCATCTGTCTGACTTAGGAAAAGCAAGTGAGTTAATGGGTCCACAGCTGTTCCTGCAGGTCTCTCTCCATGCTGCCTTTCTGCGGGAGAATGCGTAGAGCAGAGGGAGCAGGCTGCTGTTGGGGGTTGACCAGGTGACCTCTGAGGCCCTTCCAACCTGAGTGATTTTGTGATTGCATAATTTGAGGCATGTGTTAAAGCAGGCTGACCTTAGAGTGTAATTAGGAAACAAAGAAAGAAGCCACAAATCTCTGGCCATTTCTTCCACTCTTGCTGCTTTGTCTTCTGTCAGTTTAAGAAGATTAGAGGACTGTGTGTCTGCGTGTCTCTTGATTACAGAGCAGTACCAGAAAGAGCAGTATCCGGCCTTTTTGCTGACTTCTTTTAACACTGGAGAAGGACTGTTTATGGCAGCTCTGCTCTTCTCACATCACAGAAACTACAGAAAGTTTGTAGTTTCACTCCTGGGAGTGTACTGCTCACACGCTTCACTGTATACATGCATAGGTAAAAGCCCCATATGCTCCCACAAGCATAACAGCCACCAGCTGGTTCTGGCTGAAGAAGGCCTCATGCTATGCCTGACAGCTGCCTTTCTCAGTGGCATTTCTCATACAGCAGAAGTAAGGGTATAGGGCAAGTGATTTGCTCTGCTTGTAGCAGAAGTTTATTCCCAGCTGTCATCTTTCATGAAGACACCTTGGCCCACACTAAACACAAGCCACCGGTGATTCATCCAACCCTGATCCCGCTGCCTGCACCTGGCAGTCTCCCAAATTACCCCACAGGACAGATGAATTGCTCCCATGGACTGTGTGTAGCCCATGGGCTGTAGATTGAGGAGAATGATGACTACACTGCCTCGATTACTAGAACTATTACTACTTTAAAGGCCTGAGCGGTGGCGAGAACAGATTCGTTAGACTCTTGAACTCCTTGCACTCCTGAGCTATGCGACGGGCAGTGTTTAAAAATAGCAAGCACGGCTCCGCTGTGCAGCCCCTTTCCCAGAGATTCCTCCCGGTGGATGAAGTCATGCCCACGGCTCGCTGCCCCGTGAGTGAGTGGGCAGCCTGTCTCCGGCAGCGTCAGCAGGAGCCAGCACGGCGAGCTTAAAAGGCTGTCAGGGGTTGGCAGGTCATCCGCCCAAAGGCAGGAAAGGAGGGGGAGGGAGGGAGAAAAATTGAAAAATAACCACAAAGAGAACAAGCTCTTTTTTGAAATTGGAAACTTTAAAGAAAAGATTTATGAACCTTTGGGTTTATGAAACCACCTGGTGCTTTGGAGTTTGCTGCTGGTTAAATTTGGCAGTTCAAAGTTTGGTGGTTGTTTTCCTCTATTAAAAAAAAAAAAAGACATTTAGAATAGTCTAATTCCACATGTGCATTGATCTTTTAAAACTCACGCCCACTTAACTTTGAGGTCTACTTGTAAAAATCAGGAAGATTTAGGGGGGAAAGCCTGTTACTTTTTAAGGGCAGCTTCGCCATTTGCAGTGCGTGTTGAGCAGCGCGGCCCCTGAACTCCGGCTTTGCCGTCTGCTCAGTTTCCTCGCGGGTGCACGGTGAGACTTGTGCTCTGTTTTGACAGTTGGTGACCTGCGACCCCCAACCCATAAAATGTTTAGGCTGAGGATGCCTGAGAGGAGCTCTCAGACGTGATGGTTGGCGGCTCTTTTGAGACAGGCCCGTCATCATTACCCTCAGACCATATATAGCAGCAACATGGAGCCTGTAGGTTTTGCTCACACAGCAGTTTGAGTCAGTGGCTTCCCCCCACGCCTCTGGTTCTGGGTTTCCAAAGAGAGGAGGGGTAAAAATGACAAGAGGAGAGAATAAGCATCTCGTTTTGCCTTTAGGGTTGGATTACATTTGAGCTTGTGGGTCTCAGCCATGATACATGGCAGTAAAACGCAGTTTAAATTCTGCTTTTGCAGGAGCATCCAGAGCTAGAAGGGATTTTTAGAGAGTTATGGAATCTGTCCTTCGGTACTGAAACAGCAGCAATACAGCTCCATTTTTTTGTGGCTCATTTCTTTCTGGTGTTTTATATTGACTGATTATGCCTTATTACAATATTTGTAGAGACGGATAGTTATTAGATTTGGATGAATCATTCAGAATGAACAATTTATTCAGCATGTTGCTTATTTTGCCTTCTTAAGTTTGCAATTAAAAACTCTGTTACTCTTAAATGCATTCATTATTTCAAAATTAGCTGTCAGTTACCTGATTGAATATTCTCGTTCTGCGTTAATTTGCAGTCATTTTCATAAAAAATATTTCCAGTGCTCTGGCTACCTTTGTGAGTCAGGTGAGGCTATCTCTATTGCCCTTTTGGAGATGAGAGTATTATAGCAGCAAAAATGTTATTCTGAAACTTTGTGTTTAATTCTGAACAAATTTAATTTCATGTTGTTAGGGCTTAATCGTAGACTTGAAAACATGGTTTAGAAGTGTTTATACATAACCAGGTAGTTGAGATTAAAGCTACTCTCCTGCCAAGCTTTCATTAAATGTTTATAGAAAGTGAAGGATGCTGGCCTTTAAGAACTAATACAAGGATGTGACTGAAAGCCTCAGTTTTATAACTGGTGAAAAATAGCATCTGTTTCTTCTTTCTTCTCTTAATTCTCCATTGACATGGCCAACCTTGTAGCCATAAATGAGAGGTTTCTTATTGCAGCCTAATATCTGCCTATGGCAGGAGTTGAAGCCGCCATTGCAGCTTAAGCAAAAGTGAAGATTTTTGTTTCCAGTCAAAACCAAACATAGCAGACAGAGTTCACTTCTGTAACCCAGCAAAAAGATTTAAAGAGCTGATCTGTTTCTAGATTTGCCCTGTGACTTCTGACCCTCCTGTCAAAGGTTACACTTGGCAGTATAGCTTGTCCTCTGGCTTATTAACTCCTATGATCACCTCATATACCTGGTTCTGCAACTGGCATTTTACTAGTTTGGAGCTTATTAGCTCAGTCCCTAATTGCCAAGATCCATCTGCAAGGGATAAAAAATATGCCTGTGCAAAGATGTTTTAAATGGCACAGGATTAATTTTTTTAGCACAGTGATAGCATTAATTCACATGCTAACTCTGTGGTTTTGCACTTCACTTGACAGCTTACAGTTCTTGAAAGAGAGAGTTATGTGCTCTGTCCTTCTTTTTCAGAACAAATGTAAGCTTTTATGCTTGTTCAGTCTTATGCCAAGACTCTGCAGTAAAGATAAAAGTTACTTCTCCACAGTAATATGCTCCATGGTAAAAGAGCTGATTTCCTAGAGATCTAGGTTAAATTTCTGACTCTTCCTTTATGTTCCTATGCAGATTACTTCACAAGTTTCTGCTCTGGTTCTCTATGTGCAGAGAAATTGACCAATTGTTCTTCTGTGCCACCCTTTATATTGCTACTTAAAACTGAAAAGTATTTAATCTGAGGAACACACGCACTGGGTGCTGGTGTAGAATTTAGCACACAGAGATTAAGACCATGTCTGGGATCATGCTTTTCATATTCCTAGGAGATGAGCAGGATTTCCCTCATTCTTCTGATGGGCCAGTTGAGGAAAAGTAAAGGTAAGAGATTATTAGAAGTAATAAAGTAGAAGGGACTCTATATATGTTCTCTTCCAGTTTTTTGCTTTACTTGCATCTCAGGCCATCTTTAGGCACAGGCAGAAAGTGGGCATTCATCTTGGAAATCTGAGTACAGGCAGATAGCCCTGTGAGCCTTCCTCTTATCATGAGGACAGAAGAAGTTAATTGACCTGTGTTGTTAATCCCTTGAACAAGTTCTGCTCACCTTTGCTCAAGATCAAAGTTACCTGTCTCAGACAAGCATATATTCCATATGGGCACACATTTCCTACAGGAAAGGTTAGGTGGTTATACCTTTTCACATTCAGTTCCAGGATGGGATTGCATATACCAGTGTCTGGAAATACTGGAAGTATTACATGGATGCTTCTGGTACAATATTTTCATGTTTAAATCTTGGTGCCACAGAAGGAAATACCTCTGCTCCTTCCAATTTTAAACAATTTAAATGGGAGAAAACTGGGAAAAGGGAGAAGGGAAAACTGGTGGTGAAGGAAATGCTCACATCTTCTGTGCTGTCTTGGAGGCCTGAACTAAGATTTCTGGCTCTTTGGAGCAATGAGAATTTTGTCATTTAATTCCAATGACCCAAGTTTTCATCCTCTGCTTATTCAGTTTCAGTTCTCTTGTGTTATACTATGGGAATCCAATGTGGAAGCAAATCTCTCAGCTGCTGGAGCTATTGAGTAATCAAAGTATTACTCAGGAGGGTAAAGCTCTTTTGACTTTCAGCCTGGGGTCCATGAGAGTAATGTAAAAGGATGCCTGCCTCACCTGTGGCTAATTAACAAAACTTAAGTAAAACAGAACTCAAGGGTTGTAATAATTTACTTCCATTGCAAAAGGATGNAAAAAAAAAAAAGGAAAGACATAAGAAATGCACTAGGCAATAACTTTGTTGGGAAATACAGTAACACAGTCACATTGTGGCATACAGTATGAATTCCACAAACACTGCTGGAGGCTCAGGTCAGAAGTGCAAGCATATGTGAAGAGCAGTGGGTGGAGAGAGGTCTAGAATGAAAAAAACCTGCACATCCTGCCTCAATGTTAAGATTTGTGTGTTTCTCTTACCCACTCAAAGGATACGCTTGGGTGGTTCCTGGGATAACCATGTGCCCCAGGTCCCTGACAGGACTTTTTTTTGAGATCTAGAAATGGTTTAGATATATCCTACAGGCACAAAGGTGTGTACCACATAGCTGTAATATTGCATTACAGGAGTAATGTAACCATAATATAAAGGAAATATAATACTTCATATTATTTTTTATTTAATTACCTCCTTAATTTTCTGTTAACTTTTTATAGAAACAATGTTTGCAAACTGAAATTAGGATATTGCAAAACATTGGACAACAGAATTCAAGTTTAATGCACTATGTGTAATAAAACAAGTGATACAATAATATGGATTATAAAATTCTATATGGCTTTATTTAGTGCACACATATACATACCTACAAATATATGTGAAAACAAGTCAAAGACAAGTCAAATAGCTTTGCTCAGTATGATACTGGTATATTGATCTAGTAATGACTCTTGCAAAATTGTAAATGATGAGTTAAAAGACAGATTTCATTGTGTCTTGGTATAACAGAGAGGAGGATGATGTGAAACTATATTAAGAACACTGAGCTATGGGCTAAATAAATTATGATGGCTATCTACCAGAATTTCCCAGGTTAATCTTATCAGCTATGCTGATTAACATCAGTTTGCCTCAATTATTTGCCTTTCAAAATTATTTCCGCTGGGGTGTGGTGAGTCTCTTTGCCTTCTGGTCCTTTCACCTAAGCCTTACAAAGCCCAGCAGAGTCAGTTTTGCAGAATCTTTGAACACAAGGTCATAGGACATGACCTTGAGAAGTGCAACATCTTGATATCTCCTTGAAATTTCCCTTGCCTTGCACGTTGTCTGAGTTTTGGTTCTATTGCTCTTGGTTCATTGTGGTATCTATGGGCACCCACAGCTGATAAAAAATCCATGTATGTTTTTATGCATTAAATGAAACGTCTCTAAAAGTACACTGGTTAACGAAAAGGAATATTTATGAACATGTACTGTAGTGGGACAACTAAACAGAAATTATTCCATCATTTTTATTTTTTCTTTTGAGAATGACTTTTGCTAAAGAGAGAGAAGAATCATTTATCTCTGACTTCACAGTCTCTACAGGATCTGCCTTGATTCTTATAATAGAACAGTATACTCTTGGGCCAGACCATATTCTAGGATGAACAGGTACAAATCCTAGCCAAGACATGTGAGCTTTGTGCAATATTGAATGAGAATATGACACTTTTATTTGGCTTTGTTCTCAGATTTGCCAAAATAGGAAAAATAGTTTGTTTTCTCACAGCAGACATGTTAGGGGTGTCTCTGCAAAACCACATAGAGAAAAACAGTATCTCTGTATAGGTGGTTCTTCAGGGATCATGAAAATGTATGCCCATACATCTTGACTTGACAGAGAATTGATCATGTATGCCACTATGTTCTTGGATAAAAGAGTGTCCATGTAACAAATGGCAACTGCTCTTGCAGTTAAAAAAATCCTCTTGCATGATAATTGGTTTCTTTTGATCAGTTTAGAGTGCTTCTTAGCCCACAGATACATATTAATAAAAAGAGCCAGTAAAATTTAACAGTGACTGGTATAAGCAAATAGTTATGTCCTATAAATCCTAATGCAGTCATAGTAAATATAAGATTTGCAATCTGCTCTTGTTTATATCAGGTAAGCAGAGCTGAAATTTTCAAACTGTGATTTGTAGCTGAAGGAGAAATATTTGCTCACCTTATGTTGCTTCTCGTTCTGTTTCTCACTGAGAGAACCTGTGTGGAAAAGGTAGATGAAATGTAGGATAAAGTTAAGCCATCTCAATCCTTCAGAGAAAAAAAAAAAAAAAGGAAAAGAAAACAAAGAAAGTATTTAACTAGAAGTTTAAAAAGTACCCCAACCAAACAGAACCTTTATGAAAACATCAGCAAACACATAAATGCTTTCCAATCAACAATTCTTTGGGAAAACAGTTGTGATAAGCTGCAAGTATATTGTTATTTTATTGGTTATTGTAAAAGGGAGGACAGAGCTGTTTGTGACAAGAGTTCCTCAGAGTGACAGTGAATTGTGTTTGCCAATTATTTCTCCAGAAGAAATTCTCCATTTCTCCAAATTCCTCCATTCTACAATAAATTTTGAAAGATCCTGAGCTGATTTATTTGAGCAGCAGAGTCTGTTAGAGAGCTTTTTTCTTCTGAAGTTTCATTTTGACTACAGGACTGATGGTACACCACTGCAGTCAGCTGAGGCTTAGCCAGTCACCTCTAGAGCTGGCAACAACATAGGGTTTGCTGCTGAGTGTTCCATGGATGGACCAAAAAGAGATCTGTGTTTTCTCTGAGCCATGTTATGGGAGAGAATATAAGCCTTATAAGCTTTCATTGCACAAAATCAGACATGATGTGCTCTGTAGGGAAATTATGACTGCTGCCTATTCTACATATTCAAAGCCTGGTTCTGAAATTGCCTTTGCACAGAAAGTATTTCCTCTCTGAAGAGACGTATCTCTTGCTGTACAAAGCACTGAGTCCCTTTCTCGGTTTTAGTGTAGCAACTGAAATTTCCTGTTTTGCCACAAAATAAAGTGGAGCACAAATCTTTCCTAGCTCCCACTGAAAAAAAGGAAAGGTTTTGGTTTTCTTCAACAGCCTGGCCTGTTACTTTTGCAGTAATCTTCATCTCTGTTCATTCACCAATGTAGTCTGAAACTTGATTATGTTTCCTCATGATTCTCTGAGGAAAAAGTACTATAAAGTATGTGTGGTTGGTCTCAGAATAACTTGATCTGATTTCAGGAAAGTGGTTCCTGATCTGCATAATTTCAATTGAGAATATAATGAGAATATCTGAGTAATAATACAATTTAAATATTTCTCAGATTAGTTACTAGTATTTGAAAATGTGAATAAGTAGATTTAAGAGTTTCTAACCTGTTGCCTGTACAATAGGACAACTGATCATCTGCTAAATGTGGTATTTTCTT
>VWYP01017762.1:172445-190150 GCA_013400435.1 Pycnonotus jocosus | reverse complement strand
TTTTTTTTTTTTTAATGCTGTACATTGCATAAACAGGAGAGACCTTTTCAGGGTTCTAACAAGTTACAATGATGAAAGCAGATTTCAGCCCACACAGCCAAATGAAAATTTGAAGGTGCTCATTGTATTCCTGAATCCACAGCTCTCATACCAGGCTTAAGTCATGCTGCCCAAGAAAGAAAAGATGAATTGTGAGTTACTTGCAGAAAGGTTGTGAAGTCCTTATCTGTGAAGCATAGAATTTGTCACTTAAGGGTGTCAATATCTCCTGAAGAGAGTCAGGTTTGAGGGTGCACTGTGCTGCTTGGGTTCTAGACAATATAGAAAAGTGGTGACTGTTGGAGGATGTTGTAATGGGAACACATGGATAAGTCAAAGGATTAACTGGAAAGTTTACAAACAAACATTTTTGTCCCTAATATTTCCCATCTTGCCCAAGAATGATCAGTTCCATAGGGAGCAGCACTTAAGGTAGAGTGTCATGTGTGGTTGCAGTTTTGTTTATGGAAAATTGGAGAAGAAGAGGGTAGTGGGTTCATTTATAACACATTTCTGTTCCCAGGGATACTAAGGAGCTAGCAAAAAGAAAAAAAAAAAACAAAAAAACAAACCCAAAACCCAATACATACCACCCCCCTGCCCCTGCCTTTAGCAAGGCACCTAGGATGTGATCTTGTTTCTGGCAACTTGTCACTAAGGCCTGACAAAATTCACACACACACACACACACACAAAATCTGTGTGTGGACTCTTTAGCTTTGACCCCAACTGTGATTTTGATGACTGAATTATAGGATTAAATATGTTGGCAGTGAAGGCTGGAAAACTGGACTGAATCCTGAGAAGCTGTGTGGCAGGAAGTAAGGAAGACATGATCCCCTGCAGGGCCAGGGAATGGTTCCAGGTGCCTGGTGGGACTTTAGGCTGTGTGCTAAGGTAGCAATACACACATCAAAATCAACTTTCTCATGGATGTTTGAATGGGAGATGTGATGGGAAGACCCATACAACTGTGCTTTGTACCTCTGAAATTAATTTTTACCATGTCTGCCTCTGATATAGTCTGGTGCCAAGAGTAATCCCAAAGAGAGTTCTAAGGACTTTAGAAGTGTGGATTTGCTCATCATGGGAAATTCTGCTTTAAAATGTACACTGTTATACTTCTCAAGACCTGGTCTCCTAGTATGAGTTTGCCTCAGTACAGTCAGTGAAAGGAACCCATTCTTGGCAAAAAAAAAAAAAAAAGAAACAGCAAAATTGGTTAATATCGTGTGGCTGTGATAGAATGGACTTACCTAACATGCTTTTGCTAAATTTATGGTAGCAATCTTCCCAGATTGAAGCTCTCACTAGTTATAACAAATAGATAAGTAACCAGGCTCCAGGAAAATGGTTCCCTAACAGCTTCTCAGACCAGTTCTGTGGCTGATGGGCATATAAATGCCACAAGCAATCCATCTGAGATTTTTGAAACAGAATGCATTATGCTGGAGTTTGGCTGATTTCCCAAAGAGATGTTTGTAAAATCGATGGTCTGTTTACCATCATTCTGATTATATTTTCAGTCATTTGACCAAATTCCTGGAAATCCTAGAGACTTGGAAAAAAGCTAAGCAAAAAGCTCATTTGGTCAAATTATTAGGGCATTTATTTTCTTATTTGTTTGTTTTTATTACTGCTGTATAGTACATGGTGATTTATGCTCTCTGTCTCTACTGTAAGAAGGTTAGAATTTTGATTCATTTGACAATGTAACTCATTTAGCTGTGCCATATATGCTAGGATTAAAAATTACTGAGCAGAAGGGCAGAGAATTTGTGCACTTTTACTGCCTTTTGGCATGGTTTCTTTGGAAAACAATTTGTTTTTATTAATAACACAAAACTGTACTAAAATTGTCAAAAAAGAGATTACTATATTAGGACATCTCACACAACAGGCAATTCACCAAAGGAGCTTCGGGAAAGAAAGGACTGAAGATGGTGGAAATCAGCCTGTTAATCATAGCAGGTTTCTGTGTTTTAAAATAGTATAGGAGTGATAGTAAAATAGCAGGGGTCTGAAGTTTAAAATCCATTTTGGTGAGCCTTGAAGAAAAAAATCCAAATTCTGTCCCAAGACTAATCTAGAAGTAGATCTTGATGTGAATTGAGTTTCCTTAGCTGAGTTAAGGTCAGCCAAAAACAAAGAGGAAAACACAAACATAAACTCTCTCTGAAAGACAAAGAGAATGCAGTGGGTGTGCTCATCCAGAGGTGAACATAATGGAAACCAGGATGCTCTCAGTTTTTGTTGTTAGACTCATTGTTAGTGTCAGTGGGAGATTTTTCTTTCTAATTCAGTGAGAACTTGTAGTATTTTATCTACAAAAAAGGACAAAGAATTAGATATAGGGTATAGCTTCAAGTGAGGGGAAGACAGAACCTTTCTCGAAAAATCTGAGGCTGCAATGCGATCATAAGAAATGAAGATAATCTGAGATAGAAGTAAGCTACACCTAACTGGAAAATAATATTAATAATACCACAGAAGAATAAATATTTGAATGAGAATCCAGACATCAATTGACTCTTATGCAGTGTTAAATGGAAACACATGCTTTGTAGCAGGAGCTAGCTCAGGGAGGGAGGAGGAGGTGGTGGCAAGAAGACTCAAGCTCCTTTTCATTTCTGTGTTGTACTCAATCACAGCTGCTGTCAAATTAGCCCATAAAAGTTGAGCCAACTAAGGACCATTCAGTCCAAGGCTGAAACATCTCTTTCTCTCTCTTTCTCCCTGCTTGACTTTGTTCATAAACGTGCTGCAGTCAGGTGTTAATTATAGTCCCAAGTCAAGCCTCAGAGCCCTGCAGATTCTCCTGGGGAAAATGACTGGACTCAGCACTTTGCAGGTCTGTTTATTTTACTTTACTGCACTTTAGTTACCCTGGCTGGCTTGTTACAGACACAAGAAAGAGAGAGGAAAGCCAAGCCCACTGTAGAGTCCTGGGGAACCGAGGAGTATCCCTCTTCCCAACTGAACAGCTTACAAGAGAATTGCTTGCCCAAAGTGTGTTGATTGTGTGTTGAAGTGTTCTTTCTCTGGGGACTTGACCTTCCAATATCCTGCAAAGTCTGCTTCTTCCCAAGTCATTCCATTCCTTCTCCCGTGCCATGCTTCGCAGGCAAAAGGCATGTGTGAGAACCTCTTGCCACATATTATTTATTTTTGCTAATAGTAAGAATTATTTGCTAATCTCTGATGACGTGATCAGCACTGAACAAGACAGAGAGAAGCAGAGAGCATACCCTGAGGAGTTTATAATTTTGAAGACAAACACAGATGAGACAACATGCACTTGGAAGACCCTGAAGTAGATGTTGACCTACTAAGAATTTAAAATGAATTAACTGGGAGTGGGAGATGATTTTTTTTTTCCCCTGATGCAGTCTGCTTTAAAAATAGACATTTTTACTTGTGCTCTAGCAAGAAAATGTTGTCACAAAAAGTATATATGTATTACCTTACTATTCTCTCTCTGGGAAATAAATTAGGCCATACTCTTATGTATGAAAATTGGCAGGCTATTGTTGAAGCAGATGCAGCTCTGTTAAGTTACATCACGTGGGCCCCTGATAAAAGAGGTACACAGGCACCTGCATGTTTTAAGATATGCTAATAAACAAATTTTTCAGAGCTCACAGAAGGCTGAATATGAATTTGAGTTCCTGGGTATCATCTTGCTATTTCTTGGAATGAGCACTTTTCTTAGGTAGAGAAATGCTTTTGTTCAAGTGAGGAAAAAGTCCAGATATTTTTATATCATCTAAGTATGGAAACCAGAAGAACTGATTCTTGAGTAAAAGTTGTTTAGGAAGGCAAATTAATTTCACTCCTAAAAGTGCCACATATATGTGAACTGCTAGGTTAATATATAACCACAAAAAAAAAAAAAAAAAAAAAAAAAAAAAAAAAGAGTAAATTTGGGAAGCAATACCTTTTTTTGTACAGCTTTATTTCTGTTGTGGTTTTACAGGAACTGTTTTGACTGTTGACCAGTGCTTTCTGGAAATCAGACAAATCCACAGCGCAGAGGTTTTCCTATGCAGGTAAATTACCAGCAGCAAACGAAGACGTGAAATGACGTTGTGTTATGTGAAATGACTGTGCACTAAAACCCCCTGTGGACACTGAGAGGGCACACTGAGGGTGCCTTTGTATGCAGTGGCTTCCTCAACTGCATGTAAAAGTACACACACGAGGAGCAGCCAACACGGTGTGAATTCGTACGGTAGCTTGTAAATTCACACCCTACCTTCTTTGTATAAGCAAACCAAGAGTCAAGGCTTTGCATTCATTCTGGTGGCATAAACCTGAATGAATAGATGAGCCTTACACCTTGCCCTGAAGCCAAACACATTTGGGCTAATGTGATGTGTAATGGAGGGAATGCTGTCTGGAGCCAGGGCACTGCAGTAGGTGATCTTGGGAGATTTAGTAAAAGTGCTTCAGTGAACGCACTTCAGAAATTCTCAGTGGCCATGAGGGAGAGAGGACGTTCTTGCTGTCAGAGGGACAAGATCACCTAGCACTCTGGAAGAATGTGGTCGTGACTTGAAATACAGTTTCTTGCCCTGTGTGTCATTCCTCTCTGAATGGTTTTGAAGGGAATCTTGTTGAATAGCAGATTTCTCTAACATTTTAGGCAGAATGAATACTGATTATTTATTATCTTTGGCAGTGAAAATTATAAGAGTGCAGCTGAGCTCAGACATGCCAAGTCTCATGTAACTGAAAATGAGACTTTCTCACAGCAACCTCTGGACTTTTCCTAAAAGTCTCCCTTTCTAATGAGTATTCCACAAGGTTTTTTAATGAGATATTTTAAATCCTTTTTCAGGTACTTTGAACTGTCCTTCCAAAATGCCACTCCTTGACTGCCCTCTAAGACACAGTCATCCAGCGCTGAGCTGATTCCCATCTTATGTAAAGTAGCAACAGTGATCTCATCTGCTCCGGTTTTGCTGAAGGTCAAAAGCAGTCTAGAGATCAGGGGGACCCTGCCTGAGAGGGATGGGCATCTCCGTTTTCTTCTGCCACTGTTACTTCTGTCTATCAAGTTTTTATTGGATTCCTATGTGAAAAGAGCGTGTTTTTACAAACACACATGAGCCATCAGGCTGTTTTTCCAATCTCTGTTATTTGATGGCCTCAGGAATCCATTTGCAGAATGTGATTTTACCTAAACATAAATATTTACTGTGAAGTATTTATATTTATTTAACAGTTTAAAAAATTGCACGTGCTTAAAAAGCCACTCAGTTTTCAGTGATTGGGGCTACAACAGTTTTATTAAATGTATTTTCCTGTGGTTTTATCAGAAAGCTTGAGAGAGGTATGAAAAAAGCATAGTGACTAAAATCCTCTCTCTGCAGCCCTGAAAATACACCTACAAAGGGAAATGGCACTGGTTGCAGACTGGGGAGGTGACAAGCATGAACTAGCTACTCTGATAGTGGATTCAGAGCACTACTGTAGGTTTCAAAATGGGCAAAGCAGAAGAGCTGCTGAAGCCTGTGTATACAGTTACTTGCTCATACCAAAGGCCAGATCTTCAATGTTATAGTTAGCCACATGAGCCACAATAATCCTTGCACAAATTTATGCTTTTCTATTTTGCAATCACAGCTTCATTTTGTGGTTTCGTTTTCTGACTCTGGAACTGGATATCTCATCTGTGGAAGTTTCAGTTAACTTCTGTGCTCATGAGGCAAACCCAGGGGAAAATACATCATACTTTTCTGAGATATTGTTCAAGACGGATTGAGTTCTGTGGAGACTTTTCTTGCTTCCTTCTTCTGGTAGAGATGTATCTTAAATTTCTAACTTGAACTGGATGGCTAGCATTCATTTAGAAGAGACCAAGCCAGGACCAGAGAATGAGCATAGACTACACCATCACACACTTGTTGAAAATGCTGTGCAAGAAAACACCATGGGATGTCATACTTATTCATAATTGGGCTGGGTTCTGCTAATTTTATGTACCTGAGAATTTATGGCTGATACTAGCCTCTGGCCTGTGTGCTGTGCAGAGAAAAAACACACTATATTAGCAGATGCTAAACAAATTAGTCACATTGGTGATGGCTTGCCAGAACTGAATTACTTCCCTGGTCCCCAGGTTGGCTTCTAAAGCCTCTAGTGCCACCTGCTCCAGAGATGTGTCTTATGTGTTTCAAAGGATAGCCGAGGTATTATGTCAGCATTGGGAGATGATTGCTGGCAATAAACTCAGAATTATATAAGTTTGGGGTACTGACCCCCTAAGAGCTGCATTTCCACTATGCCTTGAGCATGGGATGTTAGAATTTATGACTGTCTACAGAGAGGTTTCTCCACAAGGATCTATAAACAAAGCTGCTATATCATGTTAAGAGTGCAGAACAGAAATTCTTTGCTCTTAGTAACTGTAGTATATGTGTCAATTTCTGTTCTAACCATTTGTCCTGTATCTCATATCATCAAATTCATTAAACTATCCTGAAAAAAAAGAAAAGAAGATGCTGTAACTACTTGTGAAAGCATTTTTTCCCCCCTAGATATGCAGGATAGCATAGTCCAAGCTTAGGTTCTGTCCTTGGGATATCACCTCAAATCTGAATTGCTTATGCACTGCCTGTGTTTCCCAGCAACTTGCAGCCCCATTCTCCCTGCCCTTCCTTTGCATGCTTGTGTTGGGGAAGTTTGAGGTGGTTTTAAATCAGAGCACAAGCAGTAAGAAGCTGTTTTTTCTGTTGTGTTTTGGCATCTGGCAGATGTGAGCTCTGGTATGCTGTGGACAGCCCTGGATATGGCAAGAGAGTTCAAGGGAACTCCAGGGACCCTTGCAATCTCTTCTCTGTTTTGACCTTTGAGAATGAGCAGGTTGTGCCCGACAGTTACATTTGAAAAGCACTTAAAATTTAAGGGGTTTGTATTCCAGGTTAGTTTTAGGTAATCATTACTACCTACTTAAAATTTCTTCAGCGCTATTAAATATTACTGTTTAATTGCTTAATATGTGAGTTAGTCAATAAAATCATTTACTGCATCAAAACAGCCAGAGGCCAGCATAACGTGGCTCAACACCTGGGCAAAACCTTCACACAGCCTGGCCTGTGGGACACATTTCACTGAGAACAGAAACACTTGGCTGAAATTATTATCCCTCAAACTTTCTGTGAGTGCCACAGCATTTTAAACTGGTAGCTGGGTGACCATGGGCTACCTGAGAAGGGAGATCACTTTTAGCGTGTGAGGTGTTCATGCTCTCTAAACACTGTATTGTTGAACTCCTCAGGTATTGCAACAGAGTGCAGACATATTGAACCCATTAGCTGTGTGCAAATGGTTTGAACAGAAAATAGTCCACTTCAGTATATTTTAAAAGAAAGATGAAGTAATGTAATGCAATTATAAGAACCTGAAATATGACTGATTTATTGAGAGACACCATACTTGGCTTCAGTGACACAGCTGAAAAAAATCTTGGAAGTAAGAAACAGAACAGGGACACTTCTGGTTTGAAAAATCACCTAATATTAACTGCAGGTTTTGGAAATACTGGCACAAATTCTGTTTTATTCAAACATATGTGACTTAGTTAATTATCTATAGGCAGAATCTGGCCTTCTTGGTTTTTTCAGCCTAGTGCACAGTTCTCAATTATACTGCTGGAAGTGAGGCTAAAGTGAAAATTCCCATGTTTGTATAAAGATTAAACTGGCCCAGATGGAAAGGCTCCAAAAGAGTGTGTTTGTTCTTCATCTCTTGTTCTCTTGAGCGCTCTGGATTCTAACTGGAAAATAAATGGAAAGGTGTAATGCAACCTGAAAGAAAAGCTGCTCCTGTGACACCTCCTAACACAGACGTTTAGACCATGTTTTTGGATTGCTTATGCAAACTCTGACTGTGCTGTGTGCAGCGTGCTCTTCCGCAGAGTTTTGAAGTCACTGAGAAATCATTATAATGAACTAGATGATCCTTGAGCTTATTAACAACCTTCTGTTGTAGCTAATTCCTCCTGTGTTAAGCTCATGCCTTGCAACTGAAATTTGTGTATATTCAGAAATTGCTGCTAAAAGTTGAGCTTTTCATTTATCTTCTAGGCATTTTTGATAAGAGTAAAAACCTTCATAACCAAAAGGAGAAGATATTTTCATTTCTCTTCCTCTGAAGCCCAAGGATTAATACAGCAAGCTGTATTTTGGGGATCTGGGTTAAGGACGTTTGTGCCCCTGGTTGAGAGCATGAATTTGAAGGACTTTCCTGTACCATGATGGTAAGGCTGAAAGATATGGCCATATTGGCATATTAAAATACATTTGAGGGGCAGTAAAATGTGTCTGCTCTGCTGGAAAATGGTATACCTTAGATGGTTAGTATTTTAGTGGTAATTTTAAAGTCCTCATAGAATGCTCTGTGACACAGTGTTTAGGGTGGTCGGGATTGTGGATTTAGGGGTGAAAAACAGAATTTAGATATTTTGTTTCTTTGCAGAGTATTCCAATTAAGGAAAAATAGAGATATATCATCACTCCATCTGCTTACTTTTTTTTCCCTTCAGTTAAAACCTTTTAGCAAGTCACCTAGAAAGCCTCAATCACATGTTTTTTCTCTTTGCTTACAAACCTGAAAATACAGTTGAATGTTTGAGATTTGTCTTTTTATTCTATTTCAGATTTCTGCCCTGGGCAAATGAAATTGTGGTAGAATAAAGGATGGAGTTTATGTGTTCACCTATGTGTTCCCTATGCAGTCTGACGTCAGATGCTCAAGACAGTCATGAAGTTTTTTGATATGTCTACAGTGCAATTAGAGAGACAAGCAGGTTTTCTGGGTACTTTCTGAAATGTTTGCTGTGAACTGAAACCTGTGCCACCAATAGTTTGTCCTGTCTGTGGCAATTGATCCAGAAATCACCCTGCCTGCAATGACAGAGCCATGCCTTCCTAGGCTGAAAAGCATCAGTTAATTGCCAGGTTTTTAAAGTATTTCATAGATGTCTTTCAAGCCTACTGCTTACTCCCTTCTTGAGGAGTCTCGTGTTGACTAAATACATTTGTAAGATTATCTAGTTGGATCACACCTATTACTTTCTATCCCACCAGGTCAGCTAATACAGTTTGGTAAAGGCTCAGGTGCTCTGGGGTCTTTCTATATTCAGTGGAGAATGATAATCTTAAGAGCCCTTCTTTTGGGGTATAAGTGTGGCTTCTGGCTTAGATGCCATTTTTTGTTGCCTGAGCGAACTAGGGTGACCCTATGGCACCTTGTTTTACTCTAAATAACACAGAACTGATGCACAATCTCTCATTAAAGTCAGTTTAGATGCTTCTCACATTAAAAAAAAATTGTTGTCCAAGTGCCAACAACTCCAACATGCCCTTCGGGTGAAGAGTGAAAGTGGGCCAGAATGTGAAGACTGTGGGCTTTAAAATATTGTCAGACTTCTTCTGGAAAAAAAATCTACAGCTGCCTGTAGAACCCGTAGTCCCCTTTCATTCTGTCCACTAATTGTTTTTCTTCTCTCTAGCCATCTATTTCCCTTTTTGCAACTTCTTAAAAAAAATTTAAAAAACCTAAGTAGCCCCATTTTTCAAATTATAAAATCTATGAGAAGAATTTCTTTGCTGCACTGCTCCCTTTCTACTGGCTGTTTTTCCACAACACCATGCCTTGTTACTTGGGAAAGGTAGAAGAAAAGGGAAAAAGAAAACATATGTGTGGAGGATATACCCAGAAATCAGAACCATGCCATGTAAAATTGTTACAGCTGTTTCTGTTTTTATTGACTGTTTCTCTTGGATCCATTTCTCTGACAACTGCTGCTCATGTGAGCAGGAAGGCATGCAGCATGACGTTGCTGTGGACTGCAGGGTCCTAGGGCCGGGAGTAGGTGGAGAGGGGAGGGAAAGGAAGAGGGTGTGGTGGTGAGGACATTTATGCGGGACACATCAAAGCACATCCTTGTAATGTGTTACAGTAACCCAGGAAATTCGGTGCAGATGCACTGAATAACCTCGTGGCAATCTGGGGTTTGCAAGAGTGTTACAGCAGCAGCAGCTGTCACGGTACTTGATATTTCAAATTTCAGCGAGCCACTTCTCCCCCTGCTCCCTCATACAAAACCAATGTCTTTATTTGAGTTTCCTCCTCCGAGCAGCTTCACTACACACTTTGTCATGCACACGAAAGCTAAGTGTGCTGCAAATGAGTTATGCTGGGCTTCTTACAAGCTGGGAAGGAGCAAAGAGTGATTGTTATAGCCTTTCTTGATTTGCTTGGATATGGCATTTTAATGGGGCTGTTCAAACATGGAAATAGTGAATTAGGTGATTCTATATATGCAGGGAAATAGCAAGAGAGAGATTTTTCCATGTGAGTAGATATTATTCTTTTTTATGGACAATAAGAAGTATCTGCCTCTTTTGACAGAATCACTGGATGGAAACTGGAAGACGGGCAATGCAATTTCAGATGCTCAACTCAGTTCATTGACCAAAGAGGGAAAATATCTGGAAAGAACTCTGAAAAGCACAGATGTTTTTTTTTTTCTTCTTTTTTTTTTCTTCTTTTTTTTTTCTTTTTTCCCTGCTTTCTCTTTTTCCTTTGGAATATCTCTGTAATAATCAGGCTCCTTTAGTAAATAGTCATTTTGAAAGACCTAGATCTTGATTTTTTTGTTCCATATGCAAAATGCACATATATCTATTATGTTCATATAAATGGTTTGGAATGTACACAGAACCTTAATATATCTTATGCAGCAATTATGATGTTAGATCTCATGGATGCATGTGTCAATGACTTGGGCCAACTTTAAGGCTGTCTTCAAAAACAAAACAAAAACAACAATGTTAAGCTTTTTTTTTACTAACCAATGTAAAAACCAAAGCCAGTAAATGAAGACAACATTATAAACTACATCTTGTTATGTACATTAATTTGAGATGAAAATATAAAATGGTATTATAAATAAAAGCTTTTTATTTTATTAAGCATTAGTTTTTGCTCAGCAATTTGTACTGAAACTCCTTCTCCCATCTGTCCTTCGTTTTCATCCATATGTGGAGCCTTGGTGTGTCCCTGATATTTGTCAATTTGTCAAAGCTTTGGCACAAGGTGGAGGAAAATAGACTGAAAACTAGAATCTTCAGTCAGAACACACTGAAATCATGTGGATTGGATTCAGCTCTAAGAGTCAGTCATAATGTGTTCAGCTTTTGGTTAGAAATTAAACTCAGAACTGAAGGGCATGTAGCTCCAAGGATCACTGCAGCTTGAGCTAAAATGAAGACCAGAACCGCAGGCCTGTTCTGAAAGAAGTCATATTTGATACAAATGTGAAGAATTGACAAAAGCCTCCACTAGCAAAAGCAGCACCTAAATACAAAAATCAATCCAGTCACGCTGTGACAACACCAGTTCAGAGTGGTACAAAAATTTATGGTTTTCATGTGCAGATCATACCAATTTTGCTTTAAATAGGCACTCATTTTGGAAAAGGGATCTATGCGTATAATGCTAGTTCTTCTGAAAATACATTTGCTTGTGTGTAAAAATTAAGCTTATACCTAGCAAAACACCCCATAATATGCAGCTGTGTGCTTTTACCTGTGTCCCACGACTTCCCCATGACTTTTGTTTGTCTAATGAGTCACTCTAAAAAGCTGGTGCTTTATGAGCAAGACAGCTGCAAAGTGAGATGCCTGTGAGTCCCTATACTCAGTGTAAGTGCCCAGAGCAAAACACTAAGACAACACATGCATTCTTTTAAAAACTGGGAGCAGATCTAAGCTATGAAAGCAACTAGTGATGCATCTTTTGTGGCTATGTATTTCCAGGCCATTGCCTTATTTGCTGAAAATTCTCCATACAGCTGATTGAAAAAAGTAGGTGAAGTATAATAGGGAAAAATATTTTTAAAATGAGATCTCTAGCAATTCTTGGCTATGGATGATTCAGAAATACTAGTATAATAGGGATTTTATCAGAATTTTGGATGTTAGTTTTAGGTTAGAGAGAAATGTTTGAATAAACAAGTGAAAAGTTTGAATAAACAAATCAAATCCCCACCAGATATGAAATAACTACATCTTCTGAAGTTATTCTTGACAAAAACTGCTTGACAGTCATTGAGCTAACTTTCAAGTTACTTTTATATAAACTGAATTCGATTGTTCATTCCTGGCAATAAATGCCTGCAGCTCTTGAGATCCTCACAATGATAGGATAAAAATATTGGAACTACGAGGATAAAATACAAATGAGTATACATGAGAATCTGCTCACTTTCCATCTTTCTCTCATGGACTTGTTGGGACAGAAAGTTTTCCCATACACTCTGCAAATCCAAAGCCCACTGCCACTGGCCTGCAAATACTTATGCTGTTTTCTGTTGATCAGCAAAAATCTGTCTCTGGATTCTCTTGTCTGGTTTGTGAATAAGACTAATGTCCAAAAGTGATTTTAAAAAACCCTTAAAAGATGCTGTTTTGGTTTTTAGTGGGAAAATAATTTCAAATGTGGAAAGCTTTTAATTACTCAGTAATGCTGGGGCTCTCCTGCTTGCTTTTTTTCATTCTGAGTTTTCATTTCTCTCCACCCAGAATATTCCAGGAAAATAATTTCTGCTGTGCTTACAAATTCTGAGATTTTGATAACTGAGCCAAAGATTTTTCTTTTCTGACTGATTTTTCAGTCTTTCCTCTCAGACTCTTATGACTTAGATTTTGGTCTTCAGAATACTGTTATTGCCTTGCCTGCTATTTTCGTCCTAAGTTCCTTATGTTTCTGGCTTGCAGTGAGTTACATATCACCTCTGCCTACTCTTGGCTGAGTCACTTGGAATGTTCTTATTTGACTCTTTGCTGCTGCTGAATATGTGACAATTTTATGCCATTGGTGCAACTTATAAAACTAACTAAATTTTGTGTTCACTAAATTAAGGATGAGGCTATCGTGAAGCGAGTGAGCATCTCAGACATGTCTCATCTTAATAGAAATTAAATTGTCATCCCCAAATATCTAGGAGAATCTGAAGACTAATGCTTAGCTTGTACTCATTGGTTATTCTTCTCTCAAATCCTTTGTAGCAGGTCAATAAAAGACTTTCTGAGAAAGAGAAAAGTCTTACATTTTCTACTTTCTGGGTCAGATGGCATTTTAAGGGAGCTAAGGCAGCTTAACGGGTACATAACAACAGGCATTGTGGGCAAGGAACAATGACAGGAGCCTGGTAGGATTCTGTTAGAATTTGTGGGAAGAGCCAAGTGGAAGATGTCAAATAAGCAGTCTATGTTCAACCTGGAAAACATTGATGCAGGACTTTTGAGAGATTAAAGCCAGTCTCTAAACTGTCTTTCACTGAAATGTTGTGGATCCTTGTTAGTGAAAGAAATTGGCAATTCCTGTCACGGAGGAGGAAAATCAGGGATCAGTGAGGGCAGGGACTAACTCTGTGTGTGGCAGGCTGATCTCTTTGATCACCTAAGCTGGTATCTCTGATACACAAACTTCAGAATCATATTTAATTGATGATTTATTTATTAAATCATCACTGATTATGGGGCAAAATATTTCTCAGTGTCTAATGGTTAAACATTCCTGATTTGCCATGACACATGGATGCCTACATTCAAATGTTGCTGTCTGTTCAAAGTCCATTCCCAAGTGTATGTTCTTTTCCATGGGAAAGGGGGAAAAACTAATCCAGAAATTGTCATACATTTTCACAGACTCTGGAAGCTGTTACATTCTTGCTGCCTTTTTTTTTTTCACCCCCACAGGAATTGTCTGTCTCTGATATAAAGTCAGAAAATTTGTATTTTGGGATTGCCTCAACAGCAGCTCTAGTTACCTCCTACTTCATGAGCTCTGCAAAGTCATTGCAATTGTGACAAGATTGAACAAGGTTAACAATAAACCTGACCTTCAGCAGATTTGTGTTTTACTTTCTTGAATCTTCATTGCCAAGGAAATTGCCTAAGCAACTCTTGGGTGAAAATTGCAGACAGAATATGTTAGATCTGGTTACTCTCTGTGAGAAAAAAAAACAAAAACAAAAACAAAACAAAAAAAACAAAAACAAAAACAAAAAAACCCCACCATGTCTAAGTTTTTATTTTGTGGTTCAAACAACATAACTAATATGCCTGTGAATTAGTCTTGTGGACTAAACACGTAAAAGTCGGCTTCAGATTAGCTGAGGAATAAACATGATTGTTTCAATGGAAAAAAACCCACTTTGATCAAGCTGGAGGACCAGTGCACAGAAGGTATAAGCTGCAAAGAGAAGCAGAGACAATTATGACTGATGCTATTAAATCATTAAAGCCCATATTTGGGATGAAATAAGCTAGAGTTAGAAATCTAAAGGTAAAGGTGTAATTTCATAGAATAACATACTTGCATTCTAGAATGGAAGGTCAGTTTCCCTTCAAGGTCTCTGTAAGTTTGTGATTCTACCCACAGTGGTTTGTTTATTTATTTTTCATCTCCTTCTTAATGCCAGTCTGCTTTTGAACAGAGTCACAGCTTTTACTGCTGCCTTTTATAGTGTGTTCCACAAGTTAACCCTTTCAAAACACAAATTTTTTCTCAGTTAGCCTCAGGCTACAACAGAATCTCAAAACTGCAGTGGAATTATTTGAGTCAGAAAGGCTTAAAACCTCTCTAACAAATTAGGTAAAAGAAGCCTGACATTTCATTTTTTAAAAAAAGGAATGGGGAATGGTAATATTGATTTATGCTCTTTTTTTTTTTTTTCTTCCTCCAGTTTGTTAATATAAATCAAGTTCCAAAATTGAATTAATTTCTGGCACTCCTCATACTCATGTATTCAACAATATCACAGCCAGACAATGACAGGAAGATAAAATAATCCAGATGCCTTCAGTTCATGAAGGAAAGAGTGAATGTTCTCTTTTACATTTGCAACTAACTGTGTAGGAACAGGAAAAATAATGTCTGGAAGCTTTTCAGGTAAGGCTGGTTTTAAAATCTGAAGGTAATGACATGGGGCTTGACAATACCTGTACAGAAGCCAGTAAGTGGCTAGTAGGGATGTAATTTTTTTGTCTGTATGCATTTTTCAGGTGTGCAACTTTCAGGTGTGAAGACTGTTAGAGAAACATAAATGACACAAAAATCAGCATTTTTCTTCACTTCAAATCAATACACATACACTTTTCCAAACTTCTGGGTAGCAAAAATTACTTAGCTGTGTTTATTGCTTTGAGACTCACATGGGCCAGCTCCTTTCTTCTAGCATTCCTCTTTAACATTAGTGCACAAGAGGAGAAGAATGAGAGTGGAGCTGAGTTGAAACTTTATTTATTCTTTTCATTTTAGGATGATTTATTTTGGTTTTGTTTGTTGGGTTGGGGTTTTTTTGTTGTTGTTGTTGGTTTTTTATTTGTTTTTAGGGGTTTTTTAATGTTTGTTTCATGTTTGTTTCTTGTTTTTTGGGGGTTTTTTTGTGGGTTTTTTGAGGGGTTTTGTTTGTTTGTTTGTTGGGGTTTTTTTGTTTTTGGGGGGTTTGTTTGTTTGTTTTGTTTTGTTTTGTTTTTAATTTCTTGTTTGTAGGTCTCAGAACAAGTGTTTGCCCTTCTCTGGCAGCCTCCAGAACAGAGAGATGCTCTAGGGCTCTCTGTCAGCTTGCTGTGGCCTCCTCTGCAGGGGGATGTTAAGGAATGCATTGCAGAGGTGCCTCCTTTGGCTGCACAGGGTAAGGTCATTTCTTGAATACGTGCTGGACCTGGGACTGCTTTTGCTGCTGTGTTCCTTTGTGCTGTCAGAAGCCTTCTTAGCCCAGACCTTCTACTGATGTCTTCCCCACAGTGAGGTGATTATGAACTCTGCTCTGCTACAGGGAAAAAGCAATTCTGTGACTCTACTTTATTTAGCATGTGAGCAACATGTTAATTTGAGCATTTTGACTTATTCAACATCTATGATACAGCATACCAATGGGGCACTATCAAAATTTGCTCTGCACTGTGGTTTCTACTACACAGAGCACTCCATGACGCTCCTGGATCAGCAGTTGTTTATCAGCCTGTCTGGTGCTGGGAGGACTGGTGAGTTTTGCTGATTTATTACAGCTGTCTGAAGCAGATCTCAACAGCACTTTTCTGTGTTTTTGTGCACATGTAAGAGAAGTGGGCATAGAAAGGAGAGGTGACTATAGTAATCTTTTACCCATTTGTGCAGGAATGGAATATTTCCTGACAACTCCAGTTACCATGTGAATCAGGTTTATTCCTGCTGTTAGACTTTTGATAGGATGTTTTATGCAGAAAACATGTTGCTCTGCAATTCTAAATCAGGTTGGAGGTGTGATATAAAATTCTCTTGGGGGCATTTTAAGGTTAAAGTGTTTCCTTTTGTTGCAAGACTCAATTCACAGTGAATAAATGGGCAATCATACCACAGGAATAGCTGTGTTATGGAATTCCTTCATGACATTAGATTCTGCTGAACTCCAAGCCATAACTTATATCACACCTAAAGTCATTAAGTGTAGAGACAAATTGCTTCATAGAGACAAACTCTTTGTTACTGGATTTTTTCTTTCATCTTATTGTACTCTTTGCCATATGGTATCTATGGAATAATATCTAGGATTGCTATGTGAAAATGTTTCAGTTGGCTTGGTTCAAGAAACCTCCACTCTCATCTTTTGTAACCAAATTTCAAAAATAAATTATAGCCCTGTGGAGCTACAAGTGGAGAAAACAGCAGGCTTCAGATGACATTTTGATAGCTAAATGGCCTATTGCTGTTCCATTAGTTGGGCCACTGATTATTTCTATTTCTTTATTTACATCTATAAAATTGTTGGCTTTGCAAAGGAGAACCTGCCTTAGGTGAAAAAATAACGATCCTTAGTTAAGGCTGGACCCAGAGGGAGCGAGGAATTCTTGGAGGGAACATTTTGTGCTGTACTTCGGTGCACCACGGATCCAATCTAGCATGCAGACAAACGGAGCTAAATACAGCGCTTAAATGTGCATTCTAAACCCTTGCCAGAAGCTATAGTTATTAAATAATACCAAGAGCTCCCCTGATCTTCTGCTAAAACAGTTGGAGCTGACTGCCAGGCTCATGCTTTCTGGGCAGATTATTTCAATCCTTTGGGAAAAGGAGAGCCACTCTAAGAAGTTAATACCTCTGGGGAAGTATATTGGAAAGCTTCATTTGATCTTCTGTGACATGTATGACAGTATCTCATTTTCAAGCTGAAAAAGTCCCATCCATGGGTTATGCCACAACCAACATGCATAAATAAGGCTCCAAGTAAGCAAGGGAAGTGGTGGGATATTAGAATGAGTGGCAAATGTTATCTGAAGCTCTTACTTGAATCCAACTATTAAAAACACACTGACAAAGCTCTCTGAGATAACTGTGGTACATTAGAGACTTATTCATGCTGTTTGGCTGAGTGGATGATAATTGTCAGCACGAGAAGGGTGTCAACAATCACAGTGTTTCAAACCTCTCTGGCCAGACCAGTAAAAAGTCAGCTCACTGAAATCACAGCCCTCTCCACTGATTAACCACGTCCCACAATCCCTCAGCGTGAACGGCACTAATTTTATTGTGGCCCTCATATGGAAAATAAACTTAACCACCAAGGCCCCCTGTAAAAGCTGTTGTATAATCCCAGTGATCAATTAAAA